>JANHFX010007894.1:0-25945 GCA_027560015.1 Chloroceryle amazona | reverse complement strand
ACAGTGATTTGCTTAAAGTGAGTGTCTAGCAAGACAGATATGCAAACAGATGGCAGGACCCAGACAGAAAATGATTTTTAACTGAAAAGACAGAAACTCATTAAAAAAAATGTCTTACTCATACAAATTCTATAGCGTTTTCAAAAACATCTGAAGTGGTTGTTATACATGTCTGCTCCTGCCTGCAGGTGCAGCCTTTCACTTTCTGCACTCCAACATGGTACACGAGATCCAGCAGTGGCCTTGGTCTGCACACCAACCCTTGGTAGTAACTCCAAACACGGGGTGTTGTCACTGTCAGCAGCAGACACTGCCTGTGAGAACAGGCTGATAACTTCAGACAGTGCAGTCAGTTAGAAGAACTGAGCTGGAAAGTAAAATCACTGAGCAGAATTAGTTCTGTTCTCACTTGAACCAGGACAAACAGTTAAACCACTAGACAAACAGCATGGCCATTGCTGGTCCCTGGATGCTCTCTGCCACATCTACTCCTCTGAGGTGTTTAATGGCCTTTGCCATGAGACCTATTGACAGGTCATGGTAGACTAGGACTCAGGAAGCTGCATACTGTTCTTGCTCCACAGGGTCATCCTGGTACATTCAGGCTTACAAGGATGAATTTTGGATTTTTCTAATTTTTTGATATTTGGCTTTTCAATCCAATGATTCTTTCACATAGTAATCTCAATATAATTTAAAACTTACATTACTCAGAGGAACCAAGTACCTTTGTAATCTCATTGTACTAGGCACTGTCTGAAAGCTTATAAATATACATTTCAGGTCTTAGGGAAGTGACTAGGATATAGAATACATGTAGACCATATTATGCTAAATGTGTGCAATTCCTTCCCAGGCACTTCCTTATTTTGCCTTTTGTAGAATCTTAATCCTCAGCACAGACTTTCAATTCAGTGCATTTGTAGAAGCTCCATTTTTCTATTTTGTTGGGCTATCAAGATATATATTTCTGGAAAATTACCCATGCTCTTCAAAGGAAAAATTAAAAATTAAACACTAGGAGACCTTTTTTATTTTTTAAGGATCTATCATTTTTAATCAATCCTTCAGAAAGATATTTTCTTTAGTACTCTCTTGATCTGGGTCAATTGTCTTCATACTGTAATGTCTAGCCAGGACTCTACGATTTCAAGAACAAATTCTTAGATGAAAGTTCAGTGACTCTGAACAATACTAACCCCACTTCAACACTGCTCACCAACCACTTAAGCCAAATGATGCCCCCACCTGTGACATCCAAGACAGCCTATATTCCTCCACCCATGGTAGTCTCTAATCTAGAGTAATTTCCACTTAGAACAGAAACTAAACCTAACAAGCAAAGGTTCAGCTGCATTTGTCCAGGGGAACAGAAGTTAAACCTAGGAACTCAAGTTCCTCTGTCATGCACAGTCATCTCTAGTGCACCTTTTCATTTGTGCAGCTCAACGATGACTGGTTTTGACATCTTACCATATTCTGGTTTGTGGTACACCATTCTCATCCAGAGGTTTCCTTTCCTGTCCCCCCATTTCAATTATGCTCTCTCAGATTTTTCATCTCTCACAATAGTCTTGTCTTCTTCCACACCTTTACCTGACAGACTTAAAAATAAAACAGCAACAAAAGCCAAACTCACCATCCTTCCCCTGAAACTCTTGTCACTTCCTACTTTCTGTATCTAATGACAGGGATGAAACTAGCAAATGGAGACAGAATTGAATTATATAGGAAGCATCAGCTCCAAATGAGGCATACTATGGAAGCATAGTAGATAGGGGTTGAGGGCAAGAATTAGGGGTTAAAGTTCAACCCTTTTCACTGAGTCAGAGTCCAGGGAGCACTGAGAAGGGAGAGCTGAGAAGCTGATCCATAGCTACAGCTCTCCTGGGCTGTCTCCAAGATACAGGGGATGTGCTCAGCCCTGGTTTGCAAACTCCTGGCCTGTGGATGACCTCATGATGCCTGTCAGCCCACTTCTCTTCTACTGGATTCCTACTTGATAACAGAAAAATTCACGTTGGAAGACACCTCAAGAGATCATCTAATCCAACCTCCTGCTACCAGCTGAGTCAACTGTGAAGTACAGTTCGCAAAGATGTACTTGGCATCCCTCCCCTTTGCCCACCTGGAACATGAGGGGTGCTCTGATATTTTTTCCAGGCCTCAAAACCTGCCCCTGCTCCACTAATCCCTTCCTGTTGCTCCATGATGACTCTCTGCTAGGCCTCCTTCAGTTTATCCATGCCTTTCCTGTAATAAGGGGCCCAAGACTGGACACAGTACTTCAGAGAGGATCTATGACAAGATAATCACTTTCCTCCATCCAATGCCTCTATGCTTCCAATACAGCTGGTGATGCTGTGGGCCTTCTTTGCCTCCAAGACTCACTGCTGCATTATGTCCAGTCTGATGTCCACCATGACTCCCAGGTCCTTCTCTACAGAGCTGCTTCCCCACCATTCAGACCCTAGTAGGGATACTTGCAAAGACTTTTTTCCTTCCCAGGTGCAGCACTTGGCATTTGTCCTTGCTGGATTGCAGGTTGTCTCTAGAGGCCCATCTTTACAGTCTGTCTGGGTTACTCTGGCTAACAGACTTGCTCATAGCCACACTGATCACCCTACCCCACCACCAACCCCTTCACCCCCCCCATTTAGTGTCATCTGCAAACTAGAGGATCAAGCACTCTGTTGCCTCCTCCAGATGTTCAACAGCACAGCCCCCATGACTGACACCTGTGGTACTGGACTCCAGGGGCAGTAGAACCTCACTACTCTTCTTGAAGCACCATCCATTGGACTGGTGTCTTGATGGTGAGGAGCCCCACCACTGGGGCCAGCCCCTCAGTTATGTCACAAATGGCTGAGGAGAGAGAAGAATTCTGGTAAACCTAAGTAATGTAAAATAGAGGGTAAAGCCCCCACTAGATAAATAAGGCAGGCATCAATTATTTCAGCTATGAGACTTTAGGAGAGCATATAACTCACAGTCATTAGCCTGAGGGCTCGCCTGTGCCCTGCTAGGCTGAGTGAGAAATCCAACATGCCAGACTGCATCAGTTTTCTACAGAGATGCTAATTCATGTCTGGTTTTCCAGGAAATTTCACTCCTTCCTTCCATGCAAGCACCTAACCACATTAGTCTAGGCTGCTGTCTCCTCTGTCTCCGCAGTACTCGTGGGGTTTATCAATTCAAGGGATAAACCTGCATATGGAAAAAAAAAAATTGCAGAAACAAAAATAACCAGAGACTGGCTCAGAAAAGAGCAAGGACCTGAACTTCTTTCTATCAGGTCAGAAATTCTATGCAACACTTATATAAAATTCCTTACCAAAATTTCTCTGAATCTTGTACATTTCCATGAAAACTTTTGGCTTTGATAAATAGAAATGTATTTATGTAATGAAAATAACCTGTTGTTGTAAATGTAGCCCAGCCTTTCTTCTGCATGATCAGATTCTAAAGCTTGCAATGTTTTCATCTTAAAGTTCAATTAAATTAATGGGTCAGTCCCCAGCTCCACTGCCGACTGAGTAGCACTCGGGAAATAGCTGGACTCCTGCAGCACTAAGCAGGTCGCAAAGACAAGAACAAAGCTGTACGAGATCCAGAAACAAGGCAGTAGTCATTCCATAAATCCACTAAAGACACAGCTAATGCTATTGATTTTACATTGATGATGGCTCCCACGGTCAGTGGCAGTACAGAACTCTAAGTGACAAACCACCCCCTCCTACTACTTCTGGCTTCTGTCCTTGTAAAGAGTGCTGCAGGTGCCGTCACTGGGTTGATCCTTGGACGTGTATACAGAACAGAAACAGGGGAGTTTCCAAAAGCAGCTTGTTGAGGGTCTCCCGTAGGGGTTTATACATATCTCACAACTTGAAACTACGCATCTGGGGCAAGTTTCAAAGGCTGTTTGTATTTTGGCTGAATTCACAGTATAACAGGTGTGGTGCAAACACGAAGCAGCAAGCAATACCTGCCACAACGAGTTTACAATCTAGCCTTCAAAAATTTAAATACCCCACCAGAATTCAAAGTTTGAACCAATTAGACTATTGTGAAAATAATGTAGGACATCACTCCTTTTTAAAAACAGAAAGAGGAACATATGCCATACTTGCCCTTAAAGTAGTCTCCATGAGTGTGACTTACTGGTTCCTACACTGGTCACAGCTTGTGAAGAGGATCCTACCAACAGCCCTCTTCTCTAACCTGCGAGAATCGTGCTTAAAATGTTTTGTTAAAGGAAATCGTAGGCATTTTCTTCAAATTAATATTATTAAAAAACTAATTAGTGATGTTCATGCTGTCTTTCCTGTTTAATTAACAATGTATAATGCAACTTTAATTAACATTATGAAGTCAGAAGGTATTTTGTGAAAGCTCTTTAAGTTTTTTGCTCTTAGGGAATTAATCCCATTAGTATTAACAGATTATCTGCTTAAATTCCTCATGTATTATTATGAGAACTGAACTAAAAGTTTAACTATTCTAAAAAAAATGTAATGCTTGTAAATTAAACATGTTCTACTAAATCTTAGAGACATTAAAATGGAAAGAGATGAATGGAATTTCAATATGATTTTGGCTGTGTTAGAGAAACTGAACTTGTATTCACCTTAAGAAACATTGCATTAATGCAGATGATCAGATTTCTCAGATTGAAGATCACTAGTATGCTGCTCTCAGGAAAGATTTTGACATTGGCAGGACACTTCTTTCCTGTCAGAAAGGAAGGTGTGAAAGCATTCCTATTAACACTTCTTAAGAGAATAAGGTGATTCTTCTCCCCTTGGCTATAACAGGAAAGACTCTTCCTCTTAGTTCCTTGGTGTTTAGGTTTAGATGGCCACATGCATACCTTTCTCCCAAAGGGGGGGTGTCAGAGAAGTGGGTTTTGTTGTTGGAAACTCCTTAACATGAATGATGCAGTTCACGCCTCAAAGCAGATGCTTCAGGCTGTCAGCTTAGGTAGATAAATTTCTTTGGTTATATACAGGTCATGGTTATTACCTGTGGCCTAGAGATCCACCTGTACAGAAGAAAAAAAAAAGAATCCACCCCAAAATCAGGGCATTCTGATGAAATTATCCAACTGTTGATAACAATGGAAAAGGTAAGAAGCAACAGATCCTAAAATTCATTTTGACCTATCCTGCAGAGGAAGCTTGACATCCACAGCAGGTTATAAGCAGGCCACAAGAAAATCCATTACACGTCCTAACAGGAGAAATTTTAGAATAACCATCAGAGGAAAAAGACCAGCAATAACTTGTTCAGAGTAGCAAATGCGATTCTAATGAAAATTTAATTTCCTTTAAATGTACAATTTGCAACTGGTTGTTTTGAATGTGAGTATATGTGCATTCTGAGTGCAAAGTTCAAACCCAAAGGTTGAGCTGTAGAAGGTGAGAAGTAAAGAACCAAATACTAGAACTCTCAAACACTGCACTAAGGCTACCCCAGACTCTCTGGATGAGATTAGCTAATGTTAAGAAGAAATCAGCTGACTGGTGGAACACTCTGACTACTCAATTGAGAAGATCCCAATGCAATTTTTTTTGGAGGAGATTGATGCAAGTAAGTGGTTCTTACCAGAGTTTCTCAAAAGCAAGTCCTACAAAGAAGCTGAAAGAGCTCCATTCTTTGTGTAGGCAAAGGGAAAAATACTATCACAAATTTGTTTTCCCAGGCAATCAAACTTTCCCTTAATTTCTCTAGACACATTTGAAGGGCAATTGAAACAAATATGAGTTTGTATTTGACAGAACAGTAGGCTCTGATAGAGGTTCATAAATGAGGACACATCTTTTTTCATGCAGTCAGGAGTACCTCCCGAATTCTGACTCCACTTCTGTGGTAAACAATGTCAGAAGGTGAAGCAAGCAATCCGAGTAAACTCTGATGATGCCCTGCCTACTGAGTACCTCAGACTGACTATGAATTAGGTGGGAAATATGCTCCATAGCTACAGCTGCCTGTCTTGGTGGCATTATCAGTCTCCTTGTAAGATGGGAAGCTCTTACAAACTCCATCTAAAGTACGAGCATCCACTTTCCCCACATTTATGGGTACAGAAATCATCCTAGAAACTTCCTGACCCCTGGTGAATGCATAACTGTCACACAAAGACTATGGTAACTATATGGGTGGGTAACCATGTAGTAACAGTATGGTAAGATTTCAAGCATTGCTGGACAAACAGCTCATTCGGGCATTGTGCTTGATACTTGCTTTCTGAGAGTATGTCTGAGGAACACTAGCTTATAGATTCCTAGGGTAGAATTGAACTTTCTCCCTATAATTCCTTTGAGACCTCTGAAGAGACCCCAGAAGGTAATTTGCAATTTTCCCTGCAGCCGAGAATGCCTTGGGAAATGCTGGGGTACACATCCAGGCAGCCCCGGAGCTACAATGGTTTAGAGTAACTTAAGGTTTGGTAGTGCATTGTTGTTTAAAATTTCTTAAGACAGTTCAGTTCTGTCAGCTTTGAATCATTCTAATTTAACACCTACATCACTATCAAATGAGTAATAAGATAAAAAATGAAATTGAGATGGAATTTATGAACTCTTGGGTAGTAGAATAGTTCCTATCAGTAAATAGTAGGAAAACTTTTACTGGGTGTATTCAAAACTATACTTAAAGGAAAGGTTAAAGATTAAATTTTCAAGCATACAGTTGATCTTTTCCATTTTCAATTTTTGTGTAATTTGATTGATACCTATTTCCTGGGTTTGTTTGTTGCTTATTTTGGTTTGCTAATATATTTTATATGATTTTTCCATGCTTATAATTCTTCCTATGTCTATAACAATCAAGGTCATAACTATCCACAAGGGGTCTCTAAATAATTAGGGTGGATACTTAAAGCTTCAGTGATTCCAGTACAACTGAAACCTAGGGCAACTGATCTACCATTTGATTGCATTAAAGACTATACAGCAGCATGTATAGAAATAAGGTAGTTAACCAAATGAATGAACTTCTTATAAACCATGGGAACATTAAAAATCTTGACTCTGTAAACTTAACACTGCTGATTTATACACAGATGCAAAGAATATCAGCTGAGTATATTCAATACTCACAGATGACACTGCAATCAGAGTAAATACACAAACGTTTTATCTGTTGGTAGCAGAGAATAAAAGAAATTCTAGAATCATAAATGCAATTTATTTTCCTTGCTTTAAATATCAGATATGTATCACCTGAGATTCAAAGTGTAAAACATGAAAAGCATAAGACATAAAAAACCCCTATCCTATGACATTCAAAACCAAAAACAGAAATAGCAATGAAAACAATCGAAAGGACTTTATTTTTAATTAAGCACTGACAGAAAAAAAATAGTGAAGTTTCTGTTTATTTGTGAATGGCTCACATGCTCAGGTGATCTTTCTGGCTTCTTTGAACAATCTTGCGGAGCAAAATTCAGCCAAAAAGGTGATTAAATAAGTATGTGCTGGGACACACTGTCAGTGGCAATGCTGTGTGAAATATAGAAAGTGTCTCATATACACTACTGAGCTGTAAGAAAAAAAATTACTAAATTAACACTGGCCATTATTTGACTTTTCTGAATACAGCTTCTCAGTATTTCTATTACAATAGCCCATTTATCATTTGCTTTCTCTGCACTGCTTAAAAACTCTTACTTTTACATTTATCTCTGTTCTCCCCAAGCTACATTCCATTTTACTAGTAAGGTTATTTGGAGATATCACTTCTAGTCTTTAATCTTTGAGAAATCCCTTCACAAGATCATTGCCATTCCACAACAGGGACTCATAATCATTGTACCTTATTGAAATGAGATAAAACCAAGGCAGACAATATTGATTTTACAGATATTTGAATACAGAGGGAAGTATAGAAACAGATTCACAAGAGTACTAAAGCTTTGAATTTACATTTAGAAGCTGTATTTCCTATGAAACCAGGGAATGGTTGTTAAACTATAGAGTCTAGTATGTAAATATTCATAAGCACTGAGGACTGTAAAGAATGTAGGTTTTAAGATCTGGGCCACCTTCTCAGACCTTCTTCCACTTGTACTGATTTTGCCCATCTAACACTGAAAGGACTTACACTAACTTTTGTCTTAAAATTGCTTCATGTATGACTGCTGTATGATTATGTCCTGTCTCCACCGTCACTTTACAAAAGCCTTAGATTAATTAATCTTTCCACCTTTGCAATCCAGCTTTAATCAAAGCAACATGTTCCTGAATGCTTATCATTTTCTTACTGAAAGCACCACAAAACTTAAAACTTGTATTAACTCAAAACAACATTCCTATTTCAGTCCTTGTTGTTCCCCTCCATTCACCAGAACCTTAGACACAGGTGCAGTTTCCTTTCTAATATAACCTTTTGAGAATGTCAAAAAAGAGAATAATTCATATTTCTCCTTGAGTTACGTTTCAGAAACTAGCTTTTGAAAACAGTTCACTGAATCAACTAGTCCTTACATTTACAGATAAAAGCATCCTTTACTGTTATCTGGGAAGTTCAGACTTCAATGCTCTAAGGGCTTCCTTGGTCTCCTATGTTTTTAGCCTCAGCCAAAGCTAAAAAGAGATGGTCAAGCAATTCCCTGCTTAACTTTTACAATAAAGCTGAAGCAACAACAACAACAAAACAACTAGGAAAAAGTGAATTGGATTTTTAAATTAGCGAATGAGACAGTCAAGTTATGAGAAATGGTGAATATCAAGAGACATTTTCAAATAAGATCTACTAAAATATGCATTATCTTATGTGTAGGAAGAAAAATTTTCACCACTGTAATTAATCCTTGAATAATGTCAAGATAATTATGTCTATAGATGCAGAAGAATAATAGCACTTTCTTATTTTCTTATGTGAATTAGCTTCTATGTTTTAATAATGTTTTAAAAATACAAATACATGCAGTCTGGAAAATCCATAAATCAAAAAGCGTGAGAACAAATACTATTAATTCAATTAGGAGTTTATATTCGTCTGGCTGTATCTTAAGTTATCAAAACTGTGAAATAGTCTGTGCTTTACTACTGGTAAAGAGAAGCGGATCTCTGCGTGAAATTACTGGAAAATAAACATAATTATTTTACAATAATATCTTCCATAATTCTTTGAGAAGATGAAGTAGGTGAAGAAGCAGCCTCTAAAAATGTCCAAGGAAATTCTCATTTTATTTTTAAATATAGCTGCTACAAGCATCTGTTAAGTAGTCACGGGAAAGATCATAAAAGCCAAGAATGAACAAGTATACAGCTTAACTCTTTTATGAGAAGAAGCAGTGAGAACTGAGTTTCTGGAGAAGCATGATCTTGTCAAAGCTGTTTGGAGACCTACTACTATCTCCCACATATGCAAAGAGATATCAGTGGACATTTGACTTCAGCACATCAGTATGTTTGAAACTGTAAGCCTAAACAGATAGAGAAGAACATATCTGGAGTTTCAAATGCACTTCAGTGTGTGATGTGCGTTGCTCCCATTGAAATCTATAAATTAAATATCCATGCTGCTTGGACACTTTAGAAAAATACCTTACTGCACCTCTCTCAGTCTCTCTGTGTCTAAAAGTAACTGGCAATTTATCCATAATCAGATCTGTAGGACAGAGTACGTACTTCTAAATGAGAATTATAAGTTTTAATTAAATTGGAAAATATATGGTGATCTCAAATGGGAAATTCCAGGCAATAAAAATATGTTAAATATATCAGAAAATAAAGCACTGGTGTAGAAGCTAAGCTACATTTTTTTCAGAAGTGCCTTTATAAATAACAAACTTAATTGGTAAAAGAACAAAAGGATTTCTCAACCATTGAGTTTCTGTCCAAGAGTTAAGAATTTTTATAATGGCAAACTGCTTTTAGCTCATTCATTAGCTTCTAAACTTGGGCATCTTTTCTAATATGATAAATCTGCTTAAGTAAGGGTTTATCCTAGTTTAAAACTGTTTTGATTTGAAAATAGTCTGTTTTAGATATGACCAATGTTCTAAACATTCGATACATATAATTACCAGCATCATCTATGACAAAAAGGGTTTGGTTTATTTTGCTTACATTTCACAGAACTTTTTGTGATAATGTACTTGCTGCTTCTGCGACTCATAATGCTGCACAAATTCATCTTATATTTTAAATGATCTTAGTGATCTTTTTAACACTTCTGTCTCACAGAACTACATTTACTACACTTACGGTTAGTTCTCATTCCATACTATCTCACAACTACTGGACTGGTAGCTAGCAGCTAGACATTTGATTGCCTTACTGTTGCATTCCAAATACTAGTAATTTCTTCTTCCTAACTTTTCCAAGAATCACCAATTTAACATACAAATATATGAAGGAAAACTGCATGCATCTTGTTGTGTTATGTAAAGCAGCACAATGAATCTCTAGAGGATTTGTGAGGTACAGAAGTGGTTATATGAAGAATGCTGCATCCTCCTCATGACAGCAAACTGGCTGTTGTCCTGCTGAAAACAGGGAGTGGGATCTGCCTACAAGTGATTTTAACCCTTGTTACAAGCCTGGGCTGCTGTGTTCACATCAGTCAATCTGCAGAACTCCCTTGCCTTCTTGCCAGCCAGCTTTGGTTACGTTACAGTGATCCTATGTGTTAAATAGAGCCATACATGCCATAAGCCGCTACTGCCACAACAGCTCTGTAGTCTCTTGACACCTTCACAATGATTATGAAAATCAAATCCTATCATTCAGGAAATCCACTCTCTATTCAGGTTATTGTTATTCCAAGTTTGTTGACCAAAATTTTGTAATGCTACCAGATAGAATTGTTCACTGTGATGCACATACTGACTGGTGTAGCTCAGATTAATCTAAATGTCAGATTGATTTATAATAGCCTGCTATCTCTCAAATCTTTTTACTGATTTTTTTTTTTTCCCCTATCTGTAAACTTAGCATCTTGCTATTAGAGGAATAAATATTAGTGGTGTATAAACTAGGAACTCTGCTGAGGTTTCTGATGACCGTAGTTTAAGATGGGAGATTAAATTGTTAGATGTTCTGATGGAGTCCTACAATGATTAGTTATGGGTTGTTTTTTGTTTGTTTGTTTTGTTTTTGTTTTGGGGGCTTTTTTGTCAGGTTTTTTATTGTTTGGGCTTTTTTTGTTTGTGTTTGTTTTGTTTTTCTTTTTAAAGGGTTCTTTATACCTGGGAAATCTTGTTTTAGTGGGCTAAAGAACAAAGAATCTTTAAGTAGTTCTCTCCTTGTGTAACTTCACAGGTTGCTTGTGTACCCATCCCAGATGTTTTATCACTCAAGCTTGTATATGTTCCTTGTGAAGAGACATTTTTATTAATAGGGAAAGGGTGCAGATCATAGTGAAGACAAAAAGTGAAGTACAGAATGAATTTATTATTTGATTGGTTCCTCTTCTCCACAGACTTTCTAAAGAAGAGAATATTCATTTTGCCCACAATCCATTCAGACTTTGAATTCTGTATGGAATGAAGATTCAGAATACCTTCTTGACATGCATACAGGGCTAGCAGATGTCAAGGGGTTTGGCAGGAAGTGAAAATCCCTGATTAGTAGATGGAAAAAAAATCATGATTCCTGACAGTCTGTAATGCTGCCAATGCTACAGAAATTTTTATAACGGCAGTAAAGGCACCTCTCTAACCCAAAGGCTCTTTCCTGCCAAGCTCCCAAATGTGCAGCTAATCAGGAAGGAATTGGAGCTGTTAAAGTTGTAACTATTTTTCTTTATTATGGAAAGCACTGGACAAGCTGAGTTAGAGGCTGCTATTCCTTCTACCATAATGCCTATACAGTAATGAAATAATTATGTCAAGGAATCGCTTTTCAATAAAAAAATGCTTGTCAATTTTGAATATACAGTTCTAAAAAAACTATCTGTATTGCAGATTGAATGTAAGCACTGCCTTTCCCGTTTGATAAGGCACCAAGGATTTCCAAGCTTCTGACTCACTTCTAGACTAAGGCAGGAATTTTTCAAGAAATTATTTTTCTGGAAAAAAAAAAAAAGAAGAAAAAGGGGGGCATCCTCTTTGTAGCCACCCTTTAAGTACTGGAACACTGTGATGAAATTCCTCTAAGCCCTCTCTTCTCCAGACAGAGACTAACTCCATCAGGCTTTCCTCATAGGGTATGTTCTCCAGCCCTTTGTTAAACTCTGTGGTCCTCCTTTAGACCCTCTGCTGTCAGCCTGTGTCTTCCCTGAATTGTGGGGACCAAAGCTGCACACAGCACTCCAAGTGTGGCCTGACAAACACTGCGTAATTGTTCTTTTGAATTTCACCGTTTGGAATGCTTTATGGAGACCTTTATTTGCTGCGGCTTCTAATACTATTTTTAATGTAAAAAATTATGCAAAATATAAAAAACCTGATCATTTAAAACAGTGGATTTTATGCTTAACAAAAGAGCTTTGGGATGACAAAATATGCCTTAAAGGAAACAGTAAACATTGCCATTTATAATACCCAAAAACTGTACTTCACATACAGAGAGAAAAATAACAGAATTGGATCAACACACACACTATGACAGCAAAACTGCCTTGGGAGCAAAAACAGCTGAAAGGAAAAGAACACTGCTTAGTCCCTTTTAGAGTATGAAGTGTTGAAACCATCAGACTTCCCACATAGTCACATCATAAATTATATAGTTGTAACAGTAGCAAAGGCAAAGATGTTTTTAGGAGAAAGAGCTCTCAGCTGTTTTTTTTTCAATGATTGCAGAGAAGAAACTTTCAGTCAAAATATTGCAAATGTGGTTAAAGACAGCACAGATAAACCACTTTCAGATTTGTTTGTAAGAAAAAGAAAATGGAATTTTGGACATTAACAATGGAAAGCTACTAAGGCTTCTGCAAGAATGCAGTATCCAAAATATTACAGACTGGCAGCAGCTATTTTTTTTGTCTCTTCTGTAGGTAATATGTATCTTTTCTTTCCTTGTTGAGAGACGTACTTTCAGGTCTGAAGAATTCATTATCATTTTACCATTTTTAAAGCTAAGTCTAGCAATTTTTTAAAGCTGCTCTTCTTTTGCTTCCTATTTATCTATTTTCAAGGAAGATGGTAGACTTGTTTAAAGTCTCTGCTTGTCAGTTCCTAATTACAAGCTTTTGCCTTGTTAAAATGTTTGTATACATGTTCTTGTAAGCATTTACTTCAATTTTATTTTTTGACAAAAAGACCCCAAATATAAAAATATTGTGTCCGAAGTCTGTAAAATTTAGTTTTTGAAAATAGCATTCAAAACATCTGTGGAGAGGCACAAGAAATACAGAGCTTACAATACTGTATTCTAAAAATTAGAAGACCTTGCCAGTAATGAATACTAACAGTATGCTGAAAGATACGATGATTTTGCAGCTGCACTCTCAGCTGCCCATAATTAGAATGAATACTACATATATATAGAACAATAATTATTGAGAAACTGTCTCAATGTTGTGCCTCAGCTTCACTGAACAGCATCCTACATGGACTTAGCAGAGCACGCATTCAGGCACAAATTATATTAATAGAAAAGTGAAAATAGACATCATGAGTTACTTCATGATTAACAATGTTATTTACAGCAAAGTTTGGAAAGCTAAGGTGTTCCATAACTAATACTGTATTCTAAAATAGCATTTGGTTGTCATTATTCTGTTAGCAACAGAATTTTCTCCCTCTTCCACTTGGTAACACTGATGTATATTACTGTATTTTAGCAAGTATGAGAAAGAATGATGTCCACAACATGCTGTTATGCAAGTAGGCTTTGAAAGACCTCATGTAACTGAGCGGCTACCATGGAGAAAAAGTGAAGAAAATATATGTCTGTTTACAAAAGGCTTGATCAAAGGCTTGGAAAACAAAGTCATGTAGGGCTCAGGAATACTTATCAGACTTCAGTAGTCAGGTTAATCTCAGTTTATCCTCTTATTTATTTTATGCTTTCTAAGTAAATGGTCTGATCTATCTCTATGGCTACTTAGTAAGCAACAAGTTTTGTGACATTACTATCACCCTTCCCTCCCCCTCAGTTTGATTCTTGACTAAGGCACAAAATGAATTTCTGTTGCCGGGAAGCACAAAATCAAACATTAGGGCTTCCATTACTTTGCTGTTGGAATAAATTTCCAGTAATAATCCCTCAGTGGTTAACCCCTTCTCTTGCAGCTCATGTAGCTGACAGGAAGATCTTACCTATAGTCAAGAGGATACCATCAACTCATATATTTACATCTTCAACCAAATCATCCTAAGACTCTCAGCAATACATTCTCTATATATGTATGTATATATGTCTGCTTACTTACATATTCAACTGGTCAAATTGCTTCAGCTCACAAGCCTACTAGGCATACTGTGTGGTATGTGAAATGGACTGTCCATAAAGAGGAGTTTCTTTTTTATTTTTACAGAACCTTGTGGGCTGCTGCAAGATGGTTTTGCCAACATCCGTGTGACTGCATTAGCATGTGGCACTAAACCTGTACTTTCAGAAGACTGGAGAGACAAGCTCCAACTTAGCGACTTGCTAATGTGGTCTCCGGCTTTTGGATTAGAGCAGATTTATGTGTTGTTACTCGGAAAGCAGAGATCTTGTTCAGACCTGCCATCCATACAACACTGTGTGGATGCCCAAGGCCTAACACTATTATTAAAGACTGAGGTAAGAGCATTGAATGGCTCTGCTTTTTGATTCATCCCTATCAGCCTTTCGTGCCTTCTCCCTGCATATACAAACCGCATCTCTGTACTCTTCCTGAAAAGCCTGACGTTGTTTTTAGAGATGACACAATTTCTTTTTCCTCTTCAGCTCCATGACGAGTTCCCTGTTCAGCCAAGCTGGTCTTCTGCCCTGCTTGCTTGACTCACAACACAGTGCAATCGCCTGCTCCTGTGCTTCTAAAAACCAACCAGCACTCATTGACTCGTAGGTCCTCAAAAGCAGTTTCCTTGGGTGCTCTGCTAAATAGCTCCCTGAACAGCTTAACATTTGCTCTCCTGCCATCTGCTTTTCTGATTACACTGAAAATTTTAAACTCAACCGTTTCATGACCACTGTGGCCAAGACAGCCACCTACCATCACATCCCCTATGAGTCCTTCTCTTTCCACAGATGGCAAGTCTAGGAGGCATCTTTCCTAGCTGGCTCACCGAGTACGTGTGACAAAAAGTTATCTCCTACCAACCTCAAGATTTTCCAAGACCTGCTTGTCACAGCAGCATGATATTTCCAGTTGAAATCTCCCCTAAGGACAAGGGCTACCGATCCAGAAATTTCTCCAAATTGCCCCTAGAATAACCCATTAGTGCTTACGCCCTGGCTGGGCAAAAAGAAGAAGACACCCACTACACCCTTCCCTTTGTTCTCCATTCCCCTAGCCCTCACCCAGAGGCTCTCAACCACATCGCCACTAACTGAAAGGCCTGTATGATCAAACCTCTCTCTTTTGTATAGTGTGACACCCCCACCTTGCCTGCTGCCCTGCCTGTCCCTCTTGGACAGCCTGTAGCCCTCTATCCCAGCACTCCAATGAGACTCATACCCCCAACTCTCTTTAATACCAATAATATCATAATATTGGGAGCTGACAACACTTCCAGTTCATCCTGTTTGCTTTTCATATTGCATGAGTTGGTGTACAAGCATTTCAGGTACGTTCTGAGCCTTCTGTGCTCCCAGAAGCAATGCAGATGTTCCCATTAGCATTCCCACATCAGGTGATGCTGTGCCAACCAACTACTGCAGTGCTGTTGGTATCTCTCTCCTTCACTGATTCTAATTTAAACTCCTCTTGATCACTCCCTCCAGCTTATGCCCAGAGAGGCACAATGGAATATTTTGCTTGTTTTCAGGTATATAAAGCTTCATCTTTCCTTCTTGACTCCTGGAGACAAAAATGGCATTTGCATGCGCAAGGAATGTTTTCTTTGTTTTCAGGTATGTAAAAATTCATTAAAAAGACTCTGATGAAGAGATGCATTTGTATAAGGAGCAGATAGTAAGAAAAGAAGACAAGCACATGCAGGTCACAAGACAAAGTGATGACAGAAAGATTTGCAGGAAATAATACAGCAACTATTGCTCTAAATGCAGCATTAGATCTTACTGCATTTCGCAGCTTCCTATAGGAGCCTTCTCTGTCTGATGACTGCAGCACTAGCAATTCTGGAGGTTTTATCGCAAGCCCAGAAATAAATGATAAAGTGTGAAATATGGTCCATAAATATTTGGTGTTCAGCTTTTTGAGTTATTTGAAAAAGTCTGGTTTGAGTTTCTGGGATCATGGTTGTAAAATAACAAAAAAAACAAAGAAAAACAAAACAGACAAACAAATTAAAAAAAAAAAAGCAAAAAACCCCCAGAAAAACAAACCCAAACAACAAAAAAAACAAAGCTGAGATTGCTAAATCTCTGACATCAGAAGGTAGCTTTTATTACCATTCTAATCTTATAGAAGTGAGACTTTAAGTCACTTGGGCTTGCTCTCATCATTTGGTTCTCTGTTTCTTAATACTTCTGATTAGTGATCCTTGTCCTTCTCTTCTCCTTACTCATTTCTGAAATACTAAAGTGCATGTGGATCAAATTTTCTTTTATTTTTACCTGGAATTGCAAGAGCTAGAAATGTATTTTAAAGACTTGAACACTGATATTAATTTTGGAAGACATGATTAAATAAGCAATACTTCAGGGCTTTAAAATAAACATTAGAAAACAAAATTCAATATGGAGTTATAAGGTCACCACAGGCAGGTATTAAGTCCTCTACAACAAATAGATTTAATGCAAATTCTTACATGCCACTATTCTCCTCTTCACGATTTAAGCTGTAACTGCAACCGCTTAGGAAACAGAGCACAGAGAGTAACCAAAGGCTTTTCTGAATGCACCAAATTTGAGCTGGTGGTGTGAGACGTAACATAATGAAAAAATACTTTTCTCCTTTTCCTGTAATTACGCCTTTAGTTAAAACATTCACCCTGGCAGACAGGACTTACTTCCCTTCAGCTCTCACTTTTGCACCATCCTTTCACCAACTGCAGTAGTTAGTCAGAGCTAATCCTTGAGCATTGGGTCAACGGCTTCAAGCAAAGCTTTTTGAATGTATCTCAATGAAAAAATCACACTTGCTAGGGCTGTGTTTAACTACATTAGCCCAAGTTCCCACTCCACGAAGTCCGAACACCCTCCAGGGGCTGGCTGGAGCAGATGGTATAACCAATGGTTTTCATATAACTTTAGGTCTCTAACCCAAACCTCTGATCTCTTCATTTGGTGAACTGAGCAGACTGGAGGCACCATCCTTTCCAGGACACCATGTAGGAAGAGATCTGCTTAGGATCAAGAAGCAAAATATAACTGACTTGTGCAACCACTACATCATCTTTTTCTTCCCTGTTAAAAACATTCTGATGACACTTTGAATAAACTCTCCTCATCTGTGGAGGAAGGGGAAGAGATGTGGTCATCTGGTCAACGATTACACAATGCTCATTTTCTGGATGCTCAGTTTCAACTTGATTTACAGACAGGCTGAGAGGCTCTCACAGGACCATTTACCATTAATGTAAGTTTTGCTTTCTAACAAGAAGTTAATCAGGGGGTGGGGGAGGAAAACCCAAATCCCTAACTTTGTGTCTAGACTGTTGGGCAGTACACATAAAAATCCTTTTTTTGTGATTGATGCTATCAGTGCAGAATCTCTGCAGGGGCTCTCAGCATTGATGGTATTGAGAAAAACCAGCAGAACAACTCAGCGCAGAAGAAAATGGCAAAGGCTTGAACTGAAGTTCTTACATGTAGAGTAGGATTTTTTTTTTCTGTCACTCATTCTGTATTTCCCTTTTTGTTTCTCTATTTTACTTTTGCACAGCATCTTGAAAGCATAACGGTAGAGGAAATAGTATCTGTTATCAGTATGTAAAAGCATTAATGTAACTTTGTGTGACTGACTCAGAACTGCGAGTTCTTCCAATTATACAGCAGTAAGTGAATTACTTTGGAATTTTGCAAAGTACTTTGCTCTCAAGATGAAGAAAGGAAAATGGGCAACTCTCTTACAAGAAGAAAGTTCAAAACTGAGTAGGACAAGAAATATGAGAAAGTTAGAATCTGGCAATTCTCTGATGTCCCAAACAGAAGAAAGCATTGAACGAGTCATGATTCACAGCATAATATAAAGTGAAAAACTTAAGAGAATTCAGATGACTGAATCCAGACAAATGGTAACATCTAAAATAATCCACCACCACTCATTTTCACAGGGTTGAAGAACCACTATTCACGGTACTAATGAACAAGCTGCTGTTTCTTCTGGGACTGTTACGAACTAAGACTGCAAGCAACAGCTGAAGGAAAAGAGCTACCAAATTTGACAGATATGACATTAAAAGTACCTGTGTACTTGTATGACTGAGACAAATAATATTGTATCTTAAAAGGTTAAGTCAGGAGAGCATGTTCTAGCTATAGCTCTCAGGCCATCAGATCACCTGAAACAAGCTGGAATGAAAAAGCGAGTGCAGCACAGCATTTAGTGAGCTGTCAGTGCCCAGTAACAGATACACTACTTACTGAGCTGTGGGTTTGTTGTCATTGTCTGGCAGCAAGATAATTTCTTTTAATGACCTTCTGCCATCATGTGAAAGCAATAGCTCTTCTGATTGGACGTGTGGGAAAATTAAAGGCTAATTGGTATTCCACTGACAATATACAGTAGGTGCCTCATTGTGCTGCTGACAAGATCTGATGAATGCTGCCTCAAGAACATACAGGTTTAAAGGAAATTAGTTTGATAGGAAAAAATCGCAGTGCTACATTTTCAAGTTATCTGCTGGTGTTCTATTTCATGAGAGATATTATGCCATCCAAATTTAATACACACCAGACAGAAGAAAACACAATGGCAAGAATCCTAAACATTATTGTGGCATCTGTTACATGCTGCATGAGGTTACTTTTGTAGAGCAGTTTTGAATCAAGCACACCTGAAAACAGCAATAATTTAACAAGAGTGAAGACATCAGAATATAGGCAAGTCTTGAGACCAACAACAGGTCTCCCACCCACCCACATCTCCTTTTTCCTACTAGAAATATTACAGGAAGTACTGAACATTAGAGCTGGGCTGCCATATATCTAAAAGCCCTGCACATGCTCAGCACATCTCATATACTCAGTGTATCTAGTGCTGCACACAGTTTTAGAGCTTATCTAGCTCTAAAATACAATTAGTACAACGTATATTGGACACTATCTGTTCTACAGAACATGAACAATTAGTTGTGGCACATCCCAAGACCTACCAAGCACATGCACTGATATTTCCTTCCGGAAAGTGACAGAAATATTGCAGCAATTTTAATATATAGACTATTCAGTAAATATCTGTGATCTAGCCCTTGTGTCAGAACAGGGTTGCTTCAAATATTATCTTAATTGCAGACATAAAAGCTTTACTGGTCATAATTCAGGCTTATTAATGTCATTAAAGACAACCTTTTAAAATGGCATGGAAATGCTAGATCCAGACTGAAGAATGTAAATAAATGGCTTTCAATTCTGAGATGCTGAGCATCCATTGGCTTCAGTGATTTCAAAGGCATTTGGGTTTGAAAACTTTGATTTTTAAACTGCAGATTAGAAAGACTACTTTGCAAATGCATGCCTACCAATTATCTGCTGTACCCAGCACAGAGCCTAAAATACAGCAAAAACTGCTGTGCTCATATACGCTTTGTGAATCTGGCTCTTAGCTCTCCTAGCTTTGCAAAGTAACAAGAACACTAAAATTTATTCCAACAGTACATTAAGAAGCTATGACTTCCATTATTTGGATCCATTTTCAAAATGCACAAACTAATGTGGCATCATTTTTTCTGTTAGAACAAAGCAAAGCAGGGTGCAAAAAAAGAAGCAGACTATGCCAAAGGGAAAGGTGGCCAGCCATAAATTCAGCACTCTCTGGGTTCAGTCCAAATAAAGAGCCACAGCAGAGATCATCCTAGTGCAACATCCCTTTTACAGGGCACTGCACTTAGAACTGGAGAGAATGTGCTGCTAGCACATACATCATCCTTCAGTGTGAATTTTCTCATTGCAAGTGAATGTTGCATTGTTGGCTCAGGTAAAGAAGTGAAGGCAATGAGTGTCAAAGAGCCCAGTGCTATCCCATTAAGATTTGCAGCCCACCCTTGCTGACTGAGCCAGGCTGTTTGAGAGTCGGACTTCTATGCTTCTATTTACACAATCATACAAGGAAAAAGGGAACCAATAAACAAAGAACCTGTTGCTTCTCTGTTTTTCAAATATAACTTTTTCTAATTAGGCAGAAATTTGTTGATGAAGAAATTGCTACCCCTGTGTTTTAGACACACATGAAACGTGTGTTCTATGACGCAGAATCACTTTGGCAACTTTTAGAAGTAAATAAAAACTCTAAGCTCCAGGTGATAAACTGTACTCAAGACACTTTAACTACCATATTCCTATGGCACAGTGGAACAGAACCTCCACCCTGGGAAACCTTGAAATTATGCTGTAGATTCCCTTGTGAAGATACGTGATAACTTATGCTACCTAAAAGCATGCCATGCAAGAATAAATGCTCTTACTCTCTTTCTTCAGTATCCTCTAGTCAATAGCAATGACAATAATGTATAAAATTACTGTATATTGTATAGATTGTATATATATAGCCTTGCTATACAGCAAAGTGCATTGTTCTACAATTCTGAGTAGGTTTTTCTGGAGTGCTTTTCTCTTTTTTTTCCCTTACTCATTTTCTCCATATTCTTTTCAGTTTACTTTGCTGCTGCTTATTTTTCCTTCCTACAAATGCAGCCTTTCTGTGTCTAGATCTAATATCACCATAATAATCAAACAACAGTAATTACTAGGGGTTACCAAATCTTGTTGCCCAGCAGAGGACAGGCTGCTGCTGCTGTGGGCCCAACCAGTAGTGAGGCTGAGCATGTGTTCTTGATAGGTGGAGATGCACGCAGTACACATGCACAGGGACAAACAGACAGAAAGCGCAGCCCTCACACAATCACTAACAGCACCAGAAGCCACATCCTGTCCCCTGTCTGGCTGATGAGGACGAAAGCAAGGAACACATACATGGGGACACTACAGATCCCTCCAGCATCTGCTGTCAGACACACCATCTGTCTAGTAACTGGCCACTGGATCCTCTGGTGTCTCCAGTTGCTGGCAGCTGGACATAAAAGCCCTTGAGGCACGCAGCCCTGTACAGGCTGCTGGCAGCCAGGCACATGCACCAGCACACATGTGGACGCTGTCACACACATGGTGACTCTCTCTGGTCAGTGGCCTTAGTCAATCTACTATCTGGCCCCTGAATTCACTGGTCTGAGAGTTGCCTCGTGCACAAAGGCACATGCAGAGAGGCCCTCTCACAGCTGGTCTCCTGATTCCACGGGTCCTTTCAACACCTGGCTTGGGCCTCCCGGTCCCTCCCATAGCCAACACCCAGGGTGCTCTGGTTTCTCCAGTATGCAACCCAGGCTTATGGATGCTCCAGTACTTAGCTCCAAAGCCTCTTCTCTTACTAGCCTGCCAGTCCAGCTTAATGTTCATTAGCAATTACACACGTTGATGTACACATCCACAGAATATACATGCACTCCAGCCTCTCCACTTGCTGCCGCTCCAGACACACAGACACCTATGACCCTTGGCCTGCTGTCAGGTTGCTGGCACTCAGACCTCTATGCACCCCAGTGTTTTCAGCTGCTTGTAGCGCAGAAGCACCGGCCCCTGGTCCCCTCCCCAGAAACCAGCATGTAGATGTCCATCCACTCAGAACAGACAAACCCTCACTCATGAAAACAGTCACAAATGGAGTTCAGTAACACAGCTGGACAAGCAGCAGTGATCACATATGGGGCATGGTCAGAGAAGTGTTCTGACCAGCAGCCTTGCAACTGGCCCTTTTTGCCACCTCTTCCCCACCGTCTCACATTTGCTTCTCCTCAAATCACCATGATCCTTTTTCCCCACTTAGGTCCTTCCCCTAAACATTTTATAAGAAGTCTTGCACAATCTCAAGAATGTCTACCCCTGCATCCCATAATGACTCCAGTATCCCTCTAAGGATGACAGGGTATCTGTAGTGATCCAGGGAGACTATTCCATTGATTCATGTGGCAAGTTTCACACTTGGACATGAGGCTGATCCTTCCCCTTTGACAGCCCCAGGCCCAGGTTATGGTGTTTTCCCTGATGAGGTCACTGCAGTTTCATGACCTGTCACTGCTCCTCTGGTGCTCATGGCAATGAGCCTCTGATCACATCCTGGACCCTTACACCAAGATAAGTGTTTTGGGTAAGTGAGGTTTTGGGCCCCTTACTACAAGAAGGACATTGAGGGGCTGAAGCATGTCCAGAAAAGAGCAATGACACTGGTGAGGGGTCTAGAAAACAAGTTTATGAGGAACGGATGAGGGAACTGGGATTGTCAATCCTGGAGAAAAGGAGGCTCAGGAGAGACCTTCTTGATCTTGACAACTCCCTGAAAGGAGGCTGGAGTAAGGTGGGGGTCTGTCTGTTCTCACAAGTAACAAGCGATAGGGTGAGAGGAAATAGCCTCAAATTGCACCAGGGGAGGTTTAGGTTGGATACTAGGAAAAATTTCTTCACTGAAAGGGTTGTCAAGCACTGGAACAGGGAAGTGGTGGAGTCACCATCCCTGGAGGGATGTAAAAGACCTGTCAGTTTGGTATGTCAGCATGGTTTAGTGGTGACCTGGCAGTGCTGGGTTTAACAGCTAGACTGGATGATCTTAAAGGTCTCTTACAACCAAAACAATTCTATGATTCTATGAAAAGTAAAAAAAATAAACAAGAAGTCCCAGTGAGGATGATCTTTTCAATTCCCAGCAGATCCATTTTGAAATAGAGGCCTGGAGCTACATGCTGTATTTAAGATGCAGTCCCATGATGGATTACGACAGCAGTCAAACCGCTTCCCAGTTTGCTCTCTGCTGACTCTCTAAATAATGCTTCCCATTTGTCCACAGGATGAGACATTTTTATACATTCATTAAACCATCCACAAGGGACATGAAGACCTTTGTTTTACGTGATCACAGCTACTCCAGGGCTCGTGGTTGGTCATGTATTCAGACTAAGTCACTGGATAACAGAAAGAGCAAAAATGGCTTAGGTGCTTTGAGTTTACCACAAGATAAACTTACTGAGATCAATTCGGGTACCATAAAATAGATCTGACCCCAAGTTTTACTGCAAATAAGATTTTTAGGTGGATTGTTTGTACCAGCAAAACCTTTTGCCAAGCTGATGGGTGTTAACTACTCGACTGAAAATAAAGGAGAACATTTTAGCACTGAAGACCAGTTCTGTGTGATCTGAGTTCTGACACTTAGATCTGTAAATGACCTTGACAAGATGGGAAAGGAAACTGCAGATTTGACACAATGAAATAGCCAGAGACAGTGGATGTATTCAAGAGGCTAGAAAAACAGGCTCAATCATTTAGCAGCTGTAATTTGAGAAGATTATATAAAAAAATCATTTACAACAATCAAATGCCTAACATTAGCATGTTAGGCATAAATGTTGTGTTACTGAAATATTACAAAGGCATTTGGTAAACAGTATTCATGCAAAATGAATTAGCATTAAAGAAAAAAACCCAACATACTCACTCCTGCATTTTACAGCCTCCCTCTCTTCCTCCAGGGAAAGAAAAAACAATAAGGCTGTGGGACTCAGAATTGTTTCTGTACTTCAAAAGCTACTGCACAGAATAAATCCATAACCTGCTGATGTGTTGCTCTGTTTCTGGAGTTGTTCACACGTTCTTCCTTTCTGTCCCTCAGTCAGCTGAACTCACAAACAGGTTTACTTCAGTCAGAGAGCTGGAGGTATTAGGCAAAAAGACAACAGATCTGTCACCTCCTGACTGGCAAGCAGGGAGGTACTGTCAGGAGCAGCAGATAGCAGAAGAAGAAAGATTGCTAAGAATGGTTTAGATATTAAGTCCAAGTCGCTGGTATAACACTCAGAAGCCATCAGTTAAAGGCAGATCCTAGGACAGGATTCAGTGCTGCCTTCACACTTCACCAAGCTGAAAAACCTCGGCAATAGATCACACAAGAGAGGTCAAATCCCAAAGCCATCTGGGATTGGTAAGCAGAACTCAACCCATATTAATCGATGTGATGGTAGAAAGTATAACTCTGGAATTGGTGAAGGAAGAAAGAGGAAATGCAAGAGTGCCTATGCCTGGGACACACAATGGTCACGGGGTCACGGCCAGTCAAAGAAAGTGGTACAGCAAAGCAACGTTTAAAAAAATACAGTATACCTATTCAGAATAAAGCAACATGTTTCAATCAAGTTTCAAGCCTTTCTCCAAGGTGATCTCAGTCTTTTCTTACTGTCTCTTTTTCCACTTGTGCACAGAGTGCAGTTTTCTTCTGCCAGATCATTAATTATGACAGGTTCAACCAAACAGTGCACACCACAATACCCTGTGGATGTCATCAAAAACCACATTGCTTGCCACATAGCCTCACCCCTTGTTTACAGCCAGTCCACTTCCAGTCTTTGCTTGCCTACACACATACTCTTTTCAAGATTCTAAGCAATGCTACCACACCCAGCATGTTCACCTAAATCACAGCTACAAGCTCAGAATTGTGTTTTCAGGGAGAACTGCTCTGACTCTCATCTACAGTTGATTTTAACTCTCTTGGGAATGTTTCACACCTCCCAGTGAAGCAAGGACTTCCGAACAACACTAAACAAGGCCACAAAAATGATCAGAGGGCCTGAACACCTCTCCTATGAAGAAAAGCTGAGAGTGTTGAGGTTGTTCAGTCTGGAGAAGGCTCAGGGGAGACCTTACTGTGGCCTTTCAGTACTTAAAGGAGGCCTATAAGACAGATGGGGAAAATACAGCAGGGCCTGTTGCAAGAGTACAAGGAGTGATAGCTGTAAACCAAGAGACAGTAGATTTAGACTAGATATGCAGAAGAAGTTTTGTACAGTGAGGGTGCCGAGACACTGTCACAGGTTGCCCAGAGAGGTGCCAGAAACCTTAACCCTGGAAACATTCAAGCTCAGACTGGACGGGGCAGTGAGCAACCTGATCTAGTTGAAGATGTCCCTTCTCACTGCTGGGGGTTGGACTAGAATCACAGAATGGTAGGGGTTGGAAGGGACCTCTGGAGACCATCTGTCCAACATCCCTGCCAAAGCAAGATCACCCAAGACAGGATGCACAGGAACGTGTCCAGGGTGGGTTTTGAAACAGAAGGAGACTCCACAACCTCCCTGGGTAGCCTGTTCCACGCTCCATCAACCTCACAGGAAGGAATTTTTTTTTCTCACGTTGAGGTGGAACTTCCTGTGATCCAGTTTGTGACCATTGCCCTTCATTTTATCACAGGGCACCACTGAAAAGAGACTGTCCCCTTTTACTTCACACCCACCCCTCAAATATTTGTAAACATTAGAAAGATCCCCTCTCAGGCTTCTCTTCTCCAGGCTAAACAGCCCCAGGGCTTTCAGCCTTTCCTTCTAAGAGAGATGTTCCAGCCCCTTCATCATCCTCGTAGCCTCCAGGGGACTCTCTCTAGTATTTCCCTGTTCTTCTTGAACTGGGAAGCCCAGAATCAGACCCAATACTCCAGATGTGCCCTCACTAGGGCGGAGGGGGAGAAGAACCTTTAGAAGTCCCTTCCAACCCAAAACACTCCAGGATTCCACGTTTCTAAATCCGAATTTCAGTATTTTGGGAATTAAGGACCCCGTCAAGCATTCAGCCTTTCTACCAGACCACCTCCCCCACCACTGACTCTCACCGGCTTTGCTCTTCCCCGGCTGGCACGGCTCCTCCTGGGTACTCCCGAGGTCTCCGGTCAGAGACACCCGCAC
>JANHFX010007892.1:0-10767 GCA_027560015.1 Chloroceryle amazona | reverse complement strand
GCTCTCTACAGCTGCCTGAGGGGAGGTTGTAGGGAGGTGGGGGTTGGTCTCTTCTCCCAGGTAACTGGTGATAGGACAAGAGGAGATGGGCTGAAGTTCTGCCAGGGGAGGTTTAGGTTGGATATTATGAAATTTTTTTTTTACTGAGAGTGTGGTGAGGAGCTGGGCTCTCCGATTTGCTAGACTCTGTGGAGCTGAAGAGCCTTGTGGGGAGGGGTGGCTCCAGCCACTGTGGTTCTGGGGCAGGAGTTAGGACAGTCAGTGAATGTTAGGACAGTCACTGCAACAGATGTTGCCCAGGGATGGCACGACTCTGCTACACAGCTGTTGTCTTTTGCCTTCAGAATGTCTGGAGGTTTATGCTCTGTTTAGTTAATAATTTTTTAGTGTCATAAGTGATCACCTCAAGCTCTGGTTCTAAGGGGCTAAAAGGTTGTCAATCCCTGCAGGGCTTTTCCAGGGCTGGCCCAGGGCAGTGGTGGAGTCCCTGTGTTCCCTGGAGGGGTTTCAAAGCCCTGGAGCTGTGATGTTGAGGGACGTGGGTCAGTGGTGCCCTGGCAGTGCTGGGTTAACATTGGACTTGATGATCTTAAGGGTCTCTTCCAACCAGAATGTTTTTGTGATCCCACCGGTGCACTAGGACATGGGAAGGGTGTGCTTATAAGGTGAGGAAATGAGGCAGCAGGTTGTCCCATGTTGGAGGCGTAAAACACTTCAAGTCAGCCAAAAGAGAGGTCCCTTGGGACAGAAGTCCTCTTGCTCAGCACACTGCCTGCAGTGCCCACAGCTCTCCTGCCCGACGGGAGCGTGAAGCCAGCAGGTTCAGTCCCTCAGCTTGTTTGTCCTCCGAGGCTCCCTGGGAGCAGCACAACCTTGTAGATGTGGCTGATCTTCAGTGACTTCTTTTTGGCAGGGGGAGAAGAGAAGGACAGGGTAAAGCTCTAATTATAAAGCTGCTCCTGCCAGATATTTCATGCTCCTAATTGCTGACACAGGCTGGCCTGGGATGTTTTTCTTGCTCTTTTCCTGCTTAAATAAATAAGTAAAACCAGGTTAAAGGATGCTTATGTTTCAGAGCAAGCTGTGTGACAGATGAGAGAGGAGATCTCCACAAGTGCTTTGGCCTGATCTTTTCATAGCTGCACTGAAAATCAAGGGGTGAGGGTGGTAGGGATTTATTGACTGGCAAAGGGTGGCATGAGGCAGCTTAAATTTTGAAAGTGCAATTTGACTTCATCTTCCCAGCCCAGGGAGGGGATGAAAGCCTACAGATGAGTCAATTAACTGGGCTGCGAGCAAACACAGGCTGAGCTGTGGAGGAGGATTTGCTGACCTTGCACCCTCCCCAAAGGCTGGATATTGTGACAGAAAACGATCTGTCATTGAGGTGGGGAGCATCGAAAAGTGCTGCTGTGGCTCGACCTGGCTGGAGGGGAGCATCCTGCAGAGCTGGTGATGGGAGAGGAGAACTTGTCCCAGGAGAGATGGTGCAGCGAGTGGTTGCCACTTGTTTGGTCTTCCAGAATTGCTCGTTGTGTGGTTGTGTTGGTGGAGGCTCTGACTCCCATGTGCCTTTTACCTGGGTATCAAGCTGGGGGATAAGGATTCACAGAGGAGTAATTTACTATATGCATTTTTAACTCTAAGTCTTGTCAGCTCCTTAGCCTTGGGCCTTTCAAGTATCTGGCTGTGGTGTCAGTGCAGAGCTCAGTGAGGCTGTGCCTGCAGGGAGGCTGGAGCTGGCAGGTCAGGCTGCCCTGTGCACAGCTCCAGGCAAGCCAGGGGGCTCAGCTTTGCCGGGATGAGAGGTGGATAAATTCTGCTGTCCTGCAATTACTGTGCTACTGCTGGTCCCCCCATGGAAATGATGAGTGGGACAGATCTCGGCTAAATGAAGGATTAGAGAGGTATTTCTGTAACTCTGTAAGCACATGGGGTGCTCTGAACAGCTGCATTTGAGAGCAGAGGGGAGCAGTGAGGGCGGGAGGAAGGAACATCACGTCACATTGCACAACTCTTTTTATCTGCCTTTACTTCTTCCCCTCTGCTTCATCCAGTTTCATCCAGCTGCACCCAGCAACTACCCAGGGAGAGCTGTTTACAGACTGAAAGTTTTAAAGCTAATAAAGCACTACCTTCCAGACAAATCCTATCTCCCAGTTGCCCCATCTCTATGCGTGGCTGGTGGCAGACTCTTTTCCAGGCTGTTTGTGGAATGAGCTGGCTGGGTTTTTGGGAAGCACACCCTGCAAAGCTGTAAACCACTGTTGCTGGAGTCGTGTGCTGTCAGGAGATGCTGCTGGAAGGGCAGGTGTGGGACGTGGCAGGCGCTTGCTCCCTGCTGTGTCCTCCTGCAATGCAATCGTCCTCTGTCCCTCTGCCCTGGGGATGCTGCTTCCAGCCTGCAGCTTTCCCCCAATTGCTCATCAGGGAGCAGAAACTCCTCCAGATGTCCCCTCACTGCATCAGGTGTCCTGAGGAGGGCTGTCGGTGCATGGGAAGGATGTTCTAAGCTGTTTGTGCTGGGTCATATGTCCTTGAAGGAGTTAGGAGGACCAGTGCTGAGCACAGAGATGCTCTGGTGCTGCCTGAGGACCCTGTGTATCGCTGGGAAGTGCAGGGACACGACAGTCTGAGGTGCTGGAATAGGGGGAAAATTAAACCTCGTGTCGCTGTGTAGATCAGGAGTCCTATTGAGTGGGAAGAGACAAAACCATCATTTGCTGGCACTCAGCAAAGCATGAGACAAACAGCACAAGCTGCTGTGCTGGCTGGGCACCGATCCTTCCAGCACCTTTTGCAAAGTACTGTCCCATCTCTTAATTTGGAAAGCTAGAAGAAACTCTGGTGGCATTATCATAGAGGACATCATGTGGTCAGTTATGTGTTGGTAACAGACAGTAATTTTTCAAAATGTTCCCCAAAAGATCATCATTAGTACAATTAAGTGTCTCAAATGGTAATTTTATTCTACTCATTAATAGCACAAAAAACCCCCTCTCTGAAACAATGCACACAATGTATGTAAGCAGACATCTTTGTGTTGTCATCTGCACAGTGTGTGCTTGTTTAAAATGATTTTTGGCTCCTTCAGTTCTGGATAATTTATTGTCTGTCGGGGAAGAGCCCTCGTGTTACTGCTGCATTAAACACAAGTGAGGGCGGCTCACGGGCCAAAAGCAGCTTTGGTCCAAGTTTTACCAGAGACCATTTGGGTGGAGTTGAATGTAGGTGAGGATTGGGGACACCCATGGTCTTGCACTGAAGTCTGTTCCATGCCTCAGTTTCCCTTTTCTATCTGTAGCATGCCATTTACAGCCAGCAGCACGGAGAGATGGTTTGGTGATGATGGGATGGCACCCTCCTTAATTTGTGGACTCAAAGTGAGAATGTTTTTTGGTTTGTTTTGTTTTCTTTTTGGTTTTATTTTAACATCTCCTTAGCCCTCCTGATGGTTTGGGAACAGTCTGAAAGAGCAGGATCCATGGGGTGGGTAGCTTGAAGCAAATGTGTATTTGAGAATGTGCTGCTGTGATTCAGGGTGCTCATGTCTACAGCTGAAAGCCTGAGAGTGCTTCTGGGACCAGTTCTGTGGTGGGGCACAGCCAGGAGATTTGATTTACTCCCAGCTTGGCGCTCCCTGGCTCCTTTCTTCTCAGCAGCCTCGATCTGCTGGTTCTCACATGCTGAACAGACAATTGGCTTTTACATCTCCCAGCGATTTTGTGGTGGCTGGTCCTGTCGCTGCCAACGTTAAATGGAAACTTTGTCATAGAAAAAAAACACAAAGTCAGGTGGAAGAGGAGATAATTACCTTTCGAATACAATTATGACTGGGCTGGTGAGCCTTTTATCTCAATCCATGTTCTTCTGGGGGTAATACAATACCAGGCAAGGATTAAAATTTACTAGGTTATCACTTGCCTGTGGCAGCCAGAGCCATTTTCTTGCCCCAGCAGGGAGGAGTTTCTTAGAGGAGATTTTGGGTTAAATGTTTGGGAAAGAGGATGATTCTGGGAGAGGAAGGAGCAGGGGGAGAAACCCTTTGTGCTGTTCGAGCAGCTTGGAGGGAGATGCAGCAGCCTGCCTGTGAGCTTGTGCTTGGAGATGGTCCCACCTGCGGTGCCACAGTCTGATGTGAAATAGCCTGGCCTTGTGGCTTTGGATCTTAGCTGGTCCTTGTGGTGCTGTCTAAGGCAATGGGATTTCACTGCATCTTCATCTCCCAGCTGGGGAGACCCAGGGGATCTCTTTATTGTGCTTTGGGAAGAGCTACCCACACTTCAGCAGCACAGAAGTGCTTTCCCACTGCTGTCTTCCTCAGGCTTTCAAAAGGCAAAACTATGTCCCTGGGACCTCCCTGGTGCCCTGTGCTCTCCACCCTGGTGCCATCTGCTACAGGATGCATGGCAGGGACCAGTGTCAGCCTCCTGCTTCCAACCCTCTGCCCCTCGGCTGATCCAGTGCAAAGGGCTGATGCTGTAGAAGACAGGTCCTCAGTCCTCTCCCACCAGGAAACCCCCATTGTCACCAGCTGTCCCCTCTGCCCTTCTCTCTCCAGCTGAGCACAGAGAAGGGCAGGGTGGGTCTGGACAGCTGATTGAATTAGAAAGCACTGAAAAGGTCAGAGTGGTACCGTTCCCTGTTATCTTTCACAGAACACAAGAGGTATTAAAATTCTGCTGTCTCATTCATGTTACAAGAGAGAAAGGGTAACGAGAGGAAAATGAGAAGGGAAAAAGGTCTTCCCTCCTACTGTTGGGTCAGGGAAATGGGAATGGTGCAAGTGTAACTCTGGTACTTGGTTGTGACTTCCAGGGGCTTGAGGTAGTTGTGTGTGCAGGTTCAGCCTCTCATTTCTGTGTAGAGTTAAAAATCGTGCTCTGGGGACAGTCACTAGTGTATGAATTTGGTGGTCTCAGCTTTCTCCTCACTTTGGGTTCACCACCATGGTCTGTGGCAGACCTTGTGCTCAGAATTCAGGAGGTGGTGGGGATGAAAAGACTTCAATCCTGGCAGTTCACTTTGACATGATTTAAGCTGGATTAACATGATGTGTGGATGAGTTGTTGCCTCAGAGGGGCTGAGGATGGGGCTAGGACACACATGCATCCAGTGTTGCTTCTGAAAGGAGGACTGGGCTGCATGAGGCACAGTGGGACAGCACTGATGGGCATTTACAGGGTCACCCATCCGTGGTTGATTTAAGCTTTGCAAATGCTGCAGTAGATGTGATCAAACTTGTGCTCAAATCACACTGGAAAAAGCCATCACCAGCAGTGAGCTGATCTACCAAACTGGGGTCCTGGTGTCCATTCTAAAGCAAGATTCTTAAGTTGAAAGGGTGTAGCTGTGTCCTGCAGAGCTGCCTGCTGACTTCATCCAAGCATCACCCTTGATTTTGGGAACTTCCAAGTTAAAATCATTGCAGGACCTGAGATAAAAGCCAAATCCTGACTCTACCTCAGCCTGTAAATTTTGTGATCTGTAAAACTCAGACGAAAACTTTATTGCTCCAGCTTCACCCTGTGCTCTTGGCAAAGCCATGCAATTGATGTTGCTTGGCATCCTTCATCCTCTCTCTTTGTTGCAATCCTTTCCCCCCACCCTCTCACAACCTGACTTGCCCTAATTTACTGCAAACTTTTCTGGAGAACTGTGTCTTGCATGGCCCCAAGACCTGTCCTCCAGGAGAAGGATGCATCTTGTTGAGCTTGCTCCTTCTGAGGTAGATCTTTCTTGTCCCCAGTGTTGCATTCACTCCCCACCTCCTCCTTGATCTGATGGTGTAAAACCCATCTTGAACCTCCGCTCTTTCTCAGCCACCTGTATTTGTGTTTGACTGCACTTTTCTGCCCTCACCTCCACACTGTGCCCAGCTACTGCAGAATATGACAACCAAGAAAAGGACCAGCATCAATCCACGAGTTGCAAGAAACCGGAGTTTCCTTACCTGCCAGAAATGTGGTCTACTGAAGATTTCTGTGACAAGTGGCACGCTCGTCCAAGTATCAAAGTGCCATCCATCATCTGAGCCATCAGCAGCTGAAGAGCCAAGTGGGTTTCTGGAAGTGCTGAGAAATGGAGCTGGGAATGGTGGCTGTGCATGAGAACGTTGGGCACGTGGGCTGCCTCATGGGACACCTGCTGCCACAGCTCTCCTGGGGTCCACGTGGCTCTGAAGGTGAACCAGCCGTGGAGGAGATGCCATCAAACAACAGCCTCTGTCCCAGATGCTCAGATCCCACACCGTATCCCTGTGGGATGGGGGTATGAACTACCTCAGGGTGAGGACAGCCTCTCTCCAAGTTTGAAGGATGGCTGCCCAGAAATCCATTTTTTTTTTTTCCATTTGAAAAATAGTGGAGGAAAAATCCTGGTTTGAAAAAATCTTTGTTTCAAAAGATAGAGTTTCCCCTGGGAGGCTTCAACCTGATTTTTAAGTGAAAATGCTTCCTTTCAGGCAGCCTTACAATATCATTGCAGTTAAAACCAACCAAATGAAAACAAAATCTGAAGGCATATTTGAAGTCAAAATGAAACTAAAATGTTTTATTATTTCCCACTGGAAAACTGAAATAGATGTTTCCCTGAAAACAAACATTTTTGGTGGGAATAAAAGGCATTCTTCAGCACAAACCCCTTCTCTGAGTGCTTTTTCTAAGAACTAGCAATGCTTCTTGATTTGCCTGATTTATTGCCCCAAAGGTGCCACCTATTTGCATTTTGCTGGGGCTGCTCTTAATGTAGGAGTTACACAGTGTAGTGTTTTGTGCTTTCTTCTGCTGTTTTCCTTATTTGGGGTAGTGCCTCGAGCCCTGTAACGTGATGGCAATGCCATTGTGCTGGGTTGAGCTGTTGGCAGTGTCTGGCCTGAGCTATGAACTGTTCCAACGAAGCTGGGAAAAGCAGAAGTGAAGTGGGGAAAAATGCAGGGCAAGTTGCTGAAGGCCCCCAGATAAGCTGAGGTGTGGATGGAAGGATGACTTGAATTTTCTTTGGGGTGCTGCTTGCTGCTGGTGTCTCCCCAGCCCTCGGTGCCGTGGGTGTATTTCATCCCCAGACTCCCCCTTAACACCCCAGTACCGTGCCTTGAGGTTTGATGCAGGAACTACCAAATTAAGTCATCCCCTGTGCGCTATGGGAAGAGGGACTGGGTGATGGTGAGGATGCCCGGGGGGAACAAAGCCCAGATTCCCTTTAGAACCACCTTGTAGCAGCAGCCCACGCCTGGAGCTGCCACGTACGCATCAGGAGCTGCCTCCTCCTGCCGTTTCCAGGGCTACGGGAGGAAGGAATGGCTCAGGATATCAAAGTGGAGGGAAGGCGATGACTAAGCAAATGTCAGAAACGCTTACTCTGGAAACCACGCTGCGTCCTCCCCGCACCTTCCCTGGTTGGAGCTTAACTCTGTCTAGACGCTGGTCTGCTCTGTGCAAACTCTCAATTAACATAATGCCAATAGACTGGAAAAGTGCTCAGAGGTCCTTCCCTGTCTCGGCACTGGCGAGTGCAGCCCCAAAGCTGCTGTTGGGAGACTTTTTTTTTTCTGCTCAGAGAGCAGTGAGTCGGGTGATAGAATGCAGGAGGGGGGTCATGGCCAGGAGAGGACCTGAGGGGGTAGACCTGAGCTGGGGGCTACCCGCCCCCTGAGATTTAAACTCAGGCAAATGAAAAGGATCTCCTTCCTAAGAGGCACAGTTTAAGCAGGAGAAGTTTATTACAGAGGGAAAACGGCAGCCTGGAGGGAAACGGTGCCTTGTTTTGCTTACTCCGTGATCAAACTTGACAGCTCTTAAAGCCACTCTTGCTATTCCTCGTTGAACCTGCCTTGTGCGTTTTGGACATCAGAGATCACCAGCTCTGCTTTTGGTTTCTTTTTCTCTGCTTGTGCTTTTCTCTGCTGGCTGTAGAGATAAACCTGAGGTGATTTAGCTCCTAACAAAATGCTTCACTCCAGTGCCGAAAAGCTAGGGGGGATTTCTGGACCATTTCACAGCAATAGGCTGCATCAACAAAAAGCATCTGATGCTGTTGGCCAACATCCCAAAGTCCTCAGCTCTATATCCTCGCGTGCTGCCTTGTCAGAAAGCTGCTGTGAGCCACGGGATGCTTCTTCCCTCTCTTACAGCTAAGAAATTCGCCACAGATCTCTCCATCCTGCCCCATAGCTCAGGTCTGCCTTCGTGTCACGGGGAGAACTCACTGCAGCAAATCGGTGTCGCCAGTGAAGGTACAGCCTTCTCTGCTGGGTGCTGCTGTCTGCTGGTATTTCAGGTGGCTGCAGCACGTGGACACACTTGCCTGTCTGGTCAGCGGAGTGCAAGGAAGCTCCAAAACCCACGACTGATGCAAGTGTAGCCTTCCCTGGAAAACTGCTGCTTCCATCTCTGCTCTGCTGGTTTGTTACTGCCCGATGGGCCCAAAGGGACTGCTCTGGGAACTTGGGAAACACAAACATTTGCTGCTGTGCTGGGACCTGCTCTGTCAGGTTTCAGCCCAGAGCATATATTTTTTTAATGGGTGGATTATACAGCCCAGAAATGTTGAGCTGATGATGAAAATGCTGCCAGACTTTTATCTGCATCAATTCCAAGGTTCTTAACAGCCCAGTGGAGAGCGAAAGCCTCTGTTATCTGAACTGCCAATTAATTTAAGCACATTCCCCTCTCCTGTTATAAAGATGTCACTTCCCTGCATCAGTGACATTGCTCTGGCCTCTGAGGTCATGCAGGCTCCTCTCAGCGGGACCTGGCTGTGCTGCCCACTTGCATTGCTGACTAGCGGGTGTCTGTGTGTTCATGTTGGTTTTGGGAAGGGGATTATTTTGCTGTGGTTGATAAAATGGGGTGGGCAAACTGGGGAAAGGGTGGGCAGCTGGAGAGTGGGTGGAGGAGGAGGAAAGTAGGACTGGCAAGCAAGTGCTTAGGGAGAGCGTGATCATGGGCATGGTTTGTAGTGGTGTTGAGGTGATCCTTGCAGCCACTGAGTGTTGCTTCCTGAGCATGCAGGAGCTAAGCTGTGTTCTCTGAACATCTTGATTCCAGGCCAGTGTGTGCCTGGCTGCATCAAGTTGTTCAGATTTCATAGGCAACAAGTGGTTTTTCTCCAGTTCTTTTTATCCAAGGACCTTGGTGTTTTTTGCCTTCTGTTCAAAGGGGCTGAGCTCTGCTGCTCTGCTACAGACACTTTCAGGCCTGTCCCACCGAGGGTAAATTCAGTTATTCACCCTCCCCCTCTCACTGTGTATCTGCCAGCCTGTTGCTGCATGGTCCTGCTCCTCTGTGCTGCACCTGGACCCCTGTCTGGGAAACAAACAGCTCCTTTGCCAGCAAGGAGCTGGTGTGATGGCTCCATTTGACTCAGACAGGGTAGGAAAAAGGGTTAAAAACCAACCAACCAAAAAATCCAAACCAAAACAAAAAAAAGAGACTCATTTGAAGTGTTGAATTGGCATGGGCTTAGCTTGAGTGGGGGTGATTAGGTGGGGTCAGCTCCCCAGCAAATATGGGTGATGGTAACTTCTATTCTGTGGTTTTAGAAGCTGAGTCCAGCCAGAAGAGATTTTTCTGATGAAGCCTTAAAGTTGCTGAGAAGTCCTCTGTGGGCTGGTCATCCTAAGCTGGGCTTGTGCAGGGCAGGGCACTGCTGGTGTGGAGTCATTGCTGCAATGGGTTGTGTCGTGGTTGCACCATGCTGGGCAGGACCAGCTCGTCCAGGCTGCCGTGCTGCCAGCAGCGCTCTCCTGGGACTGCTCTGAACCTTGTCAGCTGCAGAACTTCAGCTTCATCTTCCCAAAAAAGTGGATTTATCTCTTGTGCTAATGAAGTGCTATTCCCCAAGCACCAACCGCAGGAGCTGATATGGTTGAATCCTCCTAAAAACCAGAAGGAGGGAAGTTACAATCTCTGTTTTCAGTATGGGAGGAATAAATTCTGACTTTCTTGTGTCCACAGCCCAGCTTGCAACAGGTTTAAAGCACGGTACAGATGGCTACGCAATTATTGCCAACATCTACTCATTATATTAGATAAGGCCCCGGGTTTATTTAGCAGAAGCAGATGGAGGGAATACACAATATTTTAGATGTCTTGGCAAACTGTGTTTCCCGTAGAACAACATTGTATGTTTGCTGTGATAGATCTGGCCAAAAAAAAAAAAAAGAGAAGAGTTTCTAAGAAAAAGGAAGAATGGTATCTTTGGGGAGTGACAATGAGGTGCACATTAAAGGAAAGATATTGCAAGTCTTATGCTGCCTGATGCCTTATTTTAATCCTTGTGATAAGAGGAGAATTTCAGCTTTTATTTGGAACTGTATATTTATTGTGGCTTGTAAATGGAAGCTTGAAACCATGACCCCGGCTGCCTACAACAGATGAGGAATCACAAGATAAATAGAGATTTTTTTTTTCTTATCTATATATATTATTTTTTCTTCCAAATGCTCTCATGACTTTTAGTCCAGCCTTGTCGATTTTTGGGCTGCCTACTTGTGTGATTGCTGGCAAGACTGTATCTCTGAGCAATGGGCACCTGCTGCAGGTGGAAAAACACTTGGGTTTGGGGTCATTTGGGGCAGCAGATCTGGACAGGAGGTGTATGAGGAACCTATAGAATCACAGAATTATTTTTTTTATTGGAAAGACTCTCAAGATAATAGAGTCCAACTGTTAACCCAGCATGGCCAGGGCACCATCTAGGTATTAGTCTACAATGCTAATGCTAAGATGTAGTGCAGTCTGCTAAAGGAAGATGTAGCTATGCATT
>JANHFX010007891.1:0-12024 GCA_027560015.1 Chloroceryle amazona | reverse complement strand
GCATCCAGGTGGAGAAGAGCAGCAGCCCCAGCTGTGTAAGACCCAAGACACTGCTTTTGTTCTCACAGTCGCTGCAGGCTCTTCGCTTTTGTCACCAAATCTTCACTGTAGGGTACTCATTAAGCACAAAACCAGTGGGACTTGCTAAACCACAAGGCCAGGAGCTCACTTAAAGAGCAAACATGCTGCCATCGGACCAAACAAGTTCATTTTGGAACAACCACCTTCACCAACACAAAGACTAGACTTCTGCTTAGCTACCTGCAACACCCTCAGTGCTCTGCACCACCAAAACGGGAGCCAAGGAGCTTCCAGAAAGGAAACAAGGCAACAAATATTTCAAAGAGGGCAAGGGAAACAGTGGTCAATCTTTTTTCTGGTGAGCTAACACCCATTGCTTGATCAGTTCCAACTTTCTGGGGTGTTGGGCCCTATACAGGTGCACAGCACTCCCCACAGCTGGCAAGCCTCGGTCATTGCAGGACAGCATGCTGTGATCCACACATTATCAGCCTCGACTTGCAAAGATTTCCCTTTTTCCTCCTCCTCCTCCCACAGGGCAGCTCGTAATTCCCAGATGCAGCTAACAGCAGAGTCAGTGATCTGGAAATGACTGGTTGCGGTTTCAGGCTGTGATAGACAGCACCCATGGGCAATCCTTCCCTCCCTCTCACCATTAATCCTCCTCCTCTCTCCAGTTACCAGAAAATGCAGCAGTGATCCCTTCTTCCCGCCCCTCTCTCCTCCCTCCGGGCTACTCCTTTGGAGAATTGGCTCCACAGCTGGACTGTAAAATAATCCAGCTGTTCCTATGACAACGTGCTGGCAGTGGGCAGAGATGACGCCAGCACACAGTGTTGGCCCATTCACTACCAACACCCAACTCTGTTTGTTTTGGTTTGGGATGCATTTGTTTTTCTATGCGGGCAGCTCTGCCAAGTACATTTCTGAAGGCCGGAGGGGCAGGAGGAGCCGTAATCCCAGAGACACCAAGAAAGTTGCTGGCTCTGTGATTTACCCTACTTTATTTATTTATTTATTTTTGCCCTGGATCCATCTGATGTGAGGATAAAAACCCCTCCAGCAGTCTTGCAGCTACACCCAATCTTTGCAAGACTTGATCCAGAGCCTGAGTTGAAAGGCACAGTGCAAGACTTTGCATGCAAAGCTTCCACAGAGAGAGGGGGGAGGAAGAAAAGCCTTGGGTAGAGCCAACAGGGGCCGTGCAGCCTTTACTCTAACATCTTGCCTGTCAGCAGCAGGATTGGCAGCATAGAGGGGAGCAAAGGGAAAATGTGGTCCTTGTGAAACATTAGCCAAACACCTGTCTGGACTCACGCAGCCTCTCCAGCTTTGATGGGAGCTACCTCATGTACTGAGGAATTTGGGCAGAGGCCAGCAGCAGAAGCAGAAGGACCTTACTGTCAGGCTCAGAAAGAGGAGGCTCCTCAGGTACTGCTGCTATTAGACCTCCTCAGCAAAGCCCGCTCCTCCTGCATCACTGAGATCTTTCTGCAGACACCAGCTACAGCTGTGAGATTCCCATGACAGGGCTCCAAATGGGAAGGGCAGGAATGTGCTTGACAGTCCTTTCCCACTGCGATTTCCCTGGGACTAACACCCTTCAGTCACAAGGAAACTCATCACAGCAAAATGCCCCTGATCCCAGCAAAAACAGAACGAGAGAGAGCACTTGTTACTGCCCGCACATTTCACTATGCCTCCATTGATATTCTGAAGGTCTTGAGAACAGAGTAGAGCTTGTGAGACAGGACTCAGTCACTGTGGAACTACTGACAGGTTCCTTTCAAACCCCGGTAATTAGCCATCATTACAAGCACAACAGTTGCCATTTCTATTGCACGGCTGCCTGCAAGGACCAGGGCTCCTGCTGCTCTATGATCAACATGCTGGATGTCAGCCAACAGGCGTGGAGAAAGATGGTCCTCCCTAAGAAAAGAAAAACGATAAAATAAGTTGGTTTTGAAGAAAGACCTCCACGGGCCATTCTGGAGACAGGACATAAATGGCCAATTCACCCAGACAAGTGCAACAGAGGGGACATATCTCAAATGACACATGGTTGGTTCTCTGATCTGGCACGGTAAGCAACTGGACACAGCAGACTGCTAGGTGCAAGGGAAGTCAAGAGATCAGATCAGCCTAAACCTATAGATGCTTCTTTGATGAGAGCAAGGGGAGGAAAAAAAAAAAGCATGAGTGATCCTGGAAATGTCTTCGAAACTGCAGACCCAACAAAGCACTGAAGCACCTATCACATGGTGGTCGACTGGATTTGGCTCAAGGAGCTACCCTTCTAATGCTGCCCCTCGCACGTCTGTAACACTGCTGCTTCAGGGTGCTTCACCTCCTCAGCTCTCCGGAGCGATTTCCAAGTTGTGCTCAGCATCTGTCCCCTGCCCACTCTTCAGCCGTGTAAAAGTCCTGGCCATCGGATAACAGCAGCAGCGAGAGGTCAGTACTGGTTCACCAGTTTCTAACCTGCCTTCCCTCCTCCACTACGCAAGGAGTGAAGACGAGCTAACTTCTGAGAACTGGTTGCTGTTGCTCACAAAGCGGGAAGCTCTGCTGTACGCTTTACCCGAACTCTTATCCAAGCCTTACTTCCAACTTCCCTTCTCACCACACAGGGATTTCTGTTCCGGGTTGAAAAGATCAGAAATAAATGTCACAAGCCATATGTGGATCAGGCTTTTTTGGTGCTGTTTTGCAAGAACATAAGTAATTTAATAGCAGTGCCAAAAGTTTTTAAGTACCTTCCCCCAGGGCTGCATTTTCCTACCTTTTTACTTACTTTAGAAATCACTCCCAGCTTACACACACGGCTCAATGTTTGAATCCACCAAACTCTACAGCCTCCTCTATGTCCCAAGAGCCCTCCTGCCTCAGTGCCACCTGAGCATCCTCTGCCAGCACAGCCACTACAGCAAGACACTCCTTCCAAGTGCCTGGCCTCTGTTGACCGGTAAGTTCAGTATTGGGCTCTCTCACTGGCCCAAGACAGGCTTAGTCCAAGACCTCCCTAAGCCCTTCCTGCACAACACAGCTCAAAAAGTCAAAAAAACAGACTGGACAAAATAAACAGAAGCAAAGCTGTTCCCCCGACTAGCGTAGCCTGCGGGAGTCGAAGCTCCTTGTGTGCTGTGCTTAAGTCTTCAGCACTTTCCACAAACACCAGATCCTAGCCCCACAGTCTCAGACTCTTTACTATTTCCTAGGCAAAATCTGGTGAGAGGTTGCTAGGCCCTTGGTCTGCATGCTGTTCACAGGAACAGACCACTCTATCTGAAGCTTCCTTAAGTAGACTCGGTATCAGCACACATGCATACTTGAGAGGATTAAGAACAAGATTTCATCAAAAGGTATTTCAATTATCACAGCACAGCAGATACACAGCAAAGCAAAGGACTCTCAGAGCAAGTCTGGCCCTGGCTGCAGCACTGCGAGGGGAGCATCAGCTCTTTGGTTCTGATCGAGCCAGTAACTGACTTGAGTGAGACTCTCAATGCCATGTCCCTTAGTAACCTTATTGCCAAATTAGTGAGATAGTAACTGAAACCTGAATAAGGAGATGGGTTGAAAACTGGCCAGACCACCAAGCTCAAAGCTGATCAGCAGTACAAAGGCCAAATGCCAATCTGTGATGTTGAGTGACATCTCTCAAGGGTCAATACTGGGGACAATTCTTTCTGATGCCTTTATTAACACCCTGCATGATACGACAAAACATATGGCCAGCAAATTCATGCACAATACCAAATCAGGGGTAGTGGCTGACATACTCAAGAGCAGTGCTACCACTTAGAGGAATCCCAATAGGCAGGATAAATGGCTGATAGAAACCTCGTGAAGTTCAAAAAGGATCAAATGCAAAGTCGCCCACCTGGGAGAGAATAACTCTGTGCAATGGTACAGGGTGCCACGGTACAGGGTGCCACGGTACAGGGTGCCACTTTGATGCGAAGTCTCTTTGCCAAAAAAGTGCTTGGAATTTGTAAAAAATGGGGGAACACCAGTGGAAAATAGTAACTCTTCAAAGCACATCCCCAAGATCCTGATTGCTTACTACGAGGCTGGTCAAACACTGGACCAAGTTGCCCATGGACAAACACTGGGCCACGTTGTAGAACCTCTTTTCCTAGGAACACTGAACACCCAGCTGGACAATACACTGAGCAACACACTCTTCTTCAATCTGCTTTGAGCTACAAGCTGGAGTAACGACCCCCGAGGTCAGAGCATCCTGACTGAATTCTCCTCAAACTAGAACGAGTCGCTTCTGCTTTTCTTCCCCAGTGCTCAGCTTCCTGGAGACCAGCAGGGAGCAGCGAAAGGCGAGGAATGAGGTTACCCACCGGACGAGCAGCATTCCTGCAACGCTGCAAAAACACGCCGGGACCGCCCAGGGCTGCAGCTACGAGTGCCCTGCCCAGGCAAGCGGGGCAGGGCCCGGACCCGCCACCGGCCATCGGAGGGCACTGCGGGATGCCCGCACCGGCCAGGGAAGGGGCACGGCCGGGGGAGTCCGGGCGGAGGGCTGCTCGCCAGGCGCGGGGTAGCCGCGGGGGGCAGGAGGGGACTTGCGGGGGGACCTGTCCGAGGAAGGGAGAGGTTCGGGGCGTTTTCTTCAGCCGGGGATTCCGGTGGAGGGGGCTGCCCAGCTGGGTGAGCCCACGGGTGCCAGCCCACGAGCCAGATCGCCCCTACCTCTTGAGATCAGCTTGCTATGGCTGCTGTAAACATTGAACGTTGCTTGGTGCTTCAGGCAGCGGGGGCTACAGGGTTCGTATTGCCCAACTCTCCTCCTTGATCTCGAGATCTAAACACATGCTTAACAAAAACTGAAATTTAAATTCTTACATAACCACATGACTCCAGGCACTGGGATGATGAAAGCCCAAGTAGCGCCAAGACTCTTCCACTGTCCCAGGACCTGGAAAGGTCTGCCAAAGCCCAGGAGACACAGGCAGCCCTGTGCCATTTCACTGGACAGCTTTGCTACAGCTCAGGATCATGCTCACATCCATCACACAACAGGACACTGAGGCCATAGAGACATTTGCCTGCTTGTGTCAGTTACAGTAAAAACACCAGCGTATTGGGTTAAGTTATGGCTCTCCACCCAGAAATGACAAGTATGGCAAATCAAGACGTGAGGGAAAGACAGACCTGCAAATGGATGGAACAAGACCTCAAAAACCTGGGTTTAGAGGTGGCTGAGCCTGAAAGCGTTGCCTAAGGGGTCTGTCTCGTGTTGATGCAACTGGCTGGGGTGGTTTCAGGCAATCCCATGCCAGTCTCTCCACGCTGCTCTCCTGGCCAGGGTTAATATACCCCTTCCAGGTGAAGCAGAAAGGAATGGGAACATCAGTCACCGAGCATGGAGGAGCTCTGCACAAACCCCTTTCCTCCATCTCTTGGTTAGCTAACAGCACTGGGATGGGAAAGGGTATAGCACAGGCTCCCTTCTGTCACCCAGGAGAGCTAGCAACTCACTACAGATAGCAAAGACAGTATTTTAAACTGCCAGTTGGATCTGTCAGAGCATGTCATCCAGATCTTAGAGAGGCTCATACATATACATAGACATATTCCATGCATCTGGAGTAGCTCCTTGTCACAATCCCTCTGTGTTATCACTTGCCTGCTTTGACCCACACCACAAGCACATTACTCCTCCACTCTCCCTGACCCAACTGATCCTGCTGCCCGTAGACTCAATGCATCAGGCAGGCTGGAAGAGGGGTCTCTAGAGGGTACCTAGCCCGACTCTACTCAAAGCAGGAACAGTTAGAACAGGCTGCTTAGGGCCTCAGCCAGTCAAGCTCTGACAGCCCCAAGGCTGGAGATTTCACAGCCTCTCTGAGAAACCTGCTACAGTGTTTGACCACCTTCACAGTAAAACATTTCAGAGCATTTGCTGATATCCTAGAGCGAGCGCTCCGAAATTAATTTTGGCAAATGACATGTGCCCTCAATGTGCTGTTCCACATGAGTTTACACAGCTCTGTCAGCTATGGGGTCTGTTTCTTCCATTGCTCGGGTATGAGCGCTTGCCTGATCCTGCAGTAACTCTGGACAGACACCCAGGCTAGCTGGAACCCTCCAACATAAATAGGGTTGTTGTGCCAGTGTAACTTCCTGAACCCTTTCATTGAGAGGTCAGACAAGCAACTGTGTAGAAGTCAGGAAGGAAACAGAATCCTATGGATGGGAGCAGAGAAGATAGCAGGACCACACATGCAGATTTATTTAAACTCTCCTGAAACTGGAGTTTCAGTGCCTCAATTTACCTGGCTATTAAGATGGGATCACAATCTTCACCTGCTTCACGTGGTTCTGGGACACAGCCGAGTCAGTGAAAAGCCAAGGTGGTCACCTTCAAGGCACTCGGTGGCCTTGCACCAGCACATCTGAAAAAAAAAAGGTCTCCTGAAACACACAGACTGTAAGCAACAATTTTAAGCCTCTGGCACAAGACTTTGCAATGTAATACTTGCCTGTGCAAGAAAACTCATCTTCCAATGACCTGTTGAAATCTGAAGAAGGAGCTCCCTAGAGACTAAGGACCCTTCAACACCTGCCTATCCAGACTGCAAGGTATGCTGCTTTCACCTGTAGCACAAACACAATGCAACACAAAATCCACTGGGGAGAGGTGAACAAACCACACGTTTGCCTCTTAGTCGCATTTGAGGTCAATGGGAAAGTACTCGGATGCTGCTCTGGACAGCTCATGGTAAACTGCAGAACAGAATAGAACGCTTCAACCATTACTGCCCATAAAGAGCTCTAAGATCCTCAGGTGGAAAGCATTATATAATAAATACTTTGTCCTCATAAACACAGCTGATTATTTCAGTGCATAATGTATCTTAAAAGGAAATACAAACCTTCCGTTAAGAGTCAGAACTGGTCTTTCCCACATTCTGTGCCTGAGCACCTGCAGGGCACAATCTGTCATGCAATATCCACTAATTAAGCTCTATTTATGACAAGACTGGAAGCTGTGAGGTCATTCCCTGTGCAACTACACGTGCCTTACATTAGCTGGTAATCGTTCTCACATGCATGCAACAGTTCAGGCCTTTAGCAGCGGCCACTGTCTGATATTACAGCAGCAGGTGACAATGTGGCACAGAGAGGAAAAAATATTGCAGACTTTGGTCATAAAGCAGTTTGGAAAAAGGAGATTTTGCAGGGATTTTACCGGATGGAGTTGTACACAATTTCATGTATCCAGCAAAAGGAATTGGTTGGCACTTTGGTCACAAACACACAAGTACCATCAATTCCAGAGCTGTCTTATTAATATCCACCCTCTATAAGGAATCAGCAAATAAGATGCGTTTATTTTTAGCATGAAAATACTGGCACAGTGAAAAGTTTCTCAAATTGTAGATTCTAAAAATTATGAGGAAAAAAAAAATGCCAGACAAACAAACATTTCAATTCTGAAGTGTTAGAGCCCTGTTGGCAAAGATTACCTATGTTTACACTGTATGACAGGTTTATCAAGAAGCCACCTTAGCCCTGCTCGGGTGTAACAAGCGAGAGTCTTGCCCTCCTGTAGAACCCTTCTGCAACAAATATTAAAGCTACAACAAAAGGAGCTGCTTTGGGAAGGTGATTACAAATTCAGGTCTTGACTAAATGGGCTGGGACCAAGAGCCAGAAGCCACACTCGGTGAAGCATTTGCCCTTAGTAGGGTCCTTAGGGACATCAGAGATATGTACAATAGACATAAAACTTGTCTCAAATAAAATGTTCCTAGAGGAGGTGGCTTGTATGAGTATCATTCTGCAGTTCTAACCTGGTGGAAACCACCCCATCAGCTTGCTATGCCCTTCAGCTCAGCTCGCAGACTGAAACACAGATCTTGAAGATACAACAGCCAGCTAGAGGAAGAGGGTTCCTTGTGTGTTATTTCACTGTATTTGTCTCCAGTTACAGCTGCCTATCCACCCGTCAGTGAAAATGTTAGTTCATGTTTCCTTTAAATCCCACCCAATATTTATGATGATTTGGGGGTGATTTAGCAAATACTGCAGTCATCAGGATTCCTTTTGGAGCACCGAACACCTTGCAGAACCCTTACAGCGAGGTAAATGCTATAAACAAGATCTAGCAGCTTAGAGAGTGGTGACACGGGCAACATCAACTGAAGCAGGGCCAGGAACTGTGCTGTGGTGGCAGGTCCAGGCACTACACTCACCACATCAGCCCTTGCCCTGCGGTCACCTCTGAACTACCTGTGGTGTCCCTGGAGCCCTAAGGCATTGCTATTTGAGGGGTGTTATTTCAAACACCCAGAACTGAAGAATCCAGGGCTGAGCTGTAGCTCAGGGGGGCAGTTTACAGCACGAAGCTGAAGGACCTGTCATCTGCCGAAGCACAGAGGTGTGTTTGGCAGTATGAAACTAGCATATTGCTGGACAGCCCGGCACGGTGGCAGCAGCCCAGTTTCATGCAGTCTTGTCCGCTGCTCATCAGGTGCACGCTGCCCTCTGAACTATACCCACGTATATCCCCTTGGAGATTGCTAGCTGACACAGGCCAAGCCTGTTTCAGGCACCAGATACTACCGTGTAGCAGAGCAGGGTGGAAAATTAGCAGCCCAACGCCCAAGTTTGCTATCTACACCCTACAGCCAAGGAACACAGGCTTGTGACACCTCGAACTTGCTGACAAACAGCAAGACAGGAAAAAAAACGGGGGAGGGGGGGAGGAGAAGGGAAGGATCTGAGGCTCCCATGAACAGTTAAAGCTGTGAAGAGCTGAATTCTCCGAAAGTCTCGAAGTTAAACCCTTATCTGAGCCGAAACTCCATTCTTGGCTTCACACTCAACTCTTATGTAATGACAGCACATTACTTTGGTTTGTCTTCCTCGGTGTCCTCGAGGTTAGTGACACATCATCATTAGGTTACGTTACTATTTTAGTTCAATTGCCATACCACATGCTTAAACGCTGTAACAGGGCCTGTCCTTTCTACGTGTGTTACTGGCAACTGTCATTTCTCCCACGATCAGAGTTCAAGTGCTTCACAGCAGGAATTGCATCATTCTCATGCTGAAGCACCCACTATACTTCAGAGCAATGTCAAAATAATGTTGTACTTGAAAAACCCAAACAACCTGGCAATATCTGAATCCTGTACACTTCAAGTTACAGCCTTTAAGGCTGACACCGCTACTGCACTTTACGGCTTTCGCGATACTGTCACCTATTCAAAATAAATAGTTTTGCAAAAAAGAAAATCAAACAGAAAAATACTACATTATGAGTTGATTTCACTTCCTTTACTCCCTAGCATGAGAAGATTCAAGACGGGCTACTTGAAAAGAGCTAAATCCTTACCAAATGGAAGAGGCAATGCAATCAGAATGAAAATGACTCCTTTGATGTTGCAGCTGGTTGTCTTTAGCCACCAGGATCAAGTTACAAAACATTCATATAAAAACAGAGCTCAGATATCATCAGTGAAGAGGAGCTGAAAATCTGTTGTTCTGCAGACAGAACGAGAGCTCCATAATTGGAAAGAATAACGATATTTTGTCGGCATGCTAGTTACGACCTTCTTTTGTTTTCCCGTGATATCCTGTTGATATAACATCCAGGTCCCTTGTGGACATCCGCTGTTTCCAGATGAGAAGAATGAGTGCTGTTAGTTTCACTTCAGCACCTCACCGGGTCACCAGCCTACCTACTATGTCTGGAAAGCCTGCCGGAAGCGGCGTCAAAGAACAACCTTATCAGCAAGAGATCTTGAACGGATGAGGAGCGTGGACATATGAGGTCACATCTTGTGGTAATTTAAACAAATTTCAAAGACCACTGCAGTAAGGAAGCAGAGAATAAGAGCAAAAGTTCAGCTAAATAACAAGCCCACCGAGGAATAGTCACAGCTGATCAGATCGGGCGCACCTTGTCTCCCTCTCTGCTACCAGCCACAGTCTTCTGACGCTACCTGACAGCAACCACCCCGAGCAGGCTGCAAGGACACAGTCAAGGTGTGCCACTGCCTCCTCACGGCTCCAGAAATTTCCAAACCTCAGGACTCCCACAGCCAAAGGGGATATTTTTTAATTTAATAGTCCTCGTTATCTTTTCCTTCTGCTTTCCGGACTTCTTTTCAGCTCGAAAACCCCCTTTGTAGTATCCACAAAACCATGCCACAAAGTTTTCCTCAAATAACCACGATACAGATCGACCAACCTGTCCAGTTTGGTTTTATCCCAAATTTTCCCCACTTTTCATTTGATGCACATCATTTTTATGCTGAAAGAAACCTCCCTTGCTTTTGTCTCTCTACGGCTGAAGAGTCCTAGTTCACTTAGCCATTTCTCACCCAGAAGCTGTTCCACACCTCTGAGCACCTATTTCCTTCTCTGCACCTCTTGCAGTGCTCTGTGGCCTTCTGAAGGGAAGATCAGAACTGCAAGGGGCATTCAAAGCTCTGGAACTCTGCGGATTTACCCTGCGCCATAATGACGCTCTCTGCTTTGTTCTCTAGGTCTTCTTTTTTACCTCCTAACGTGCGGTTTGCTCATTTACCAAGCCTCGAGCTGAGATCTTAACGCAACTATTATTATACCAAGAGCTCATTCCTGAGTGGTAAATCAGCTTCCAGGCTGTTCCTGTATATTTGAAGTTAGGATAATGTACATCATGTGCTTCTGTACCTCAGATTGATTCTGTGCATTGTTTATGTACATCAAATGGCATCACTTTGTATTGTGACATTTTACTGAAGTCCCTCACAGACCCCAAGCTCCAACTCAGATCCTTGTGGAACTTCACACATTGACTCCTTCAGATAAAAAAAAAACAAGACATTTTTGCTCTGTCTCACAGTGATGACCTGCCTTTAACCCAATGTCATCTGCATACATGAGAACCTGTCCCATTCCTTCAGGAACTTTTGCCAATGGAGCTTGTTTAATACTCTTTAGAAACAAGCAGACAACATCAGCTGAATCTTTCTCCTCCACGTGCTTTGTTGACTCCTCACAGGACTCTAAACAACGTGTGCGGCCAGGACTTCTCTTCAGAGAAGGACCAGCTTTCCTGGTGCACCGTTTTCCTCTCACACCCACTAGTCCATTTATAAGTTTTCATTCACTTGCCTGGTCCAGATAACACGCTCATTACACAGCAGCTCTCCAGAACGTTTCAGCCACTTGTATTTTTTAATTGGCATATTAAGTATCTTCCCATTCCTGTTATCAAAAGGCTTCTAAAGGCAATGTTATACAACACCATTAGTAAGCAGCTCAGGTATTTAAATCTTGACTTCTCTTAGAACTCTCGGCTGAATGTCACGCAATCCAACCATTCAGCACTTTTTATTTTAGCTGTTTGTTTCATAACCCTTTCTACACGCACTCCAGCTTGAGACGTACCCTCTGATCATTCCTTCACAAAATTGGGTCTAAGCACAGGAATCTTAAGCTCCTCTACAGTGAGCTCAGAACAAAACACTGATTTGGTTTCTTTCTAGAACCCTATCTCCTCTGAATAATCCATTTATTTTTGGCCGTCCACCGGCTCAGACAACTTTTTTGGCAGGCTTCCTGCTCTATATTGACCGAAAGTAGAAGACTCAGATTTATTGGTAAAGTAACAAGAAAACAAATGGCAAGAGAACTAGCGGCCAAGTGTTCAAGGATACAGGTGCCTATTCACCTGCTCCACTGAAGCCAGGTTTCAGGTCGCTCTTCTATGGCAAGTGTGGTTAAGGAAAAAAAAAAATACAAATTCTTTCACAAAATTCCATACAGAGATAAAAATCCAATTGTTATTCTTTATATATACATGCCGAATTATATCACCATTAATTTTCCACCATCATAGATCAGTTTTTCCAGCCGAGGCCTGACTGGGGACATTTGCAGGGGGAGAGGCAGCAGCAGGGCAGCCCCGCTGGAGGCAGCAAGGGCTACAAGGCCTTAGACGCGAACCCGACCGGGCCTGGGCACCCAGGGAAGCTCCCGTTCCTT
>JANHFX010007890.1:0-64742 GCA_027560015.1 Chloroceryle amazona | reverse complement strand
AGGGAGCTTACAAAAAGACTGGAGAGGGCCTGTTTACAAAGGCCTGGAGTGAAAGGACGAGGGGCAATGGTTTTAAACTAGAAAGGAGTAGATTTAGATTAGAAATAAGGAGGAAGTTCTTTACCATGAGAGTGGCAGAGCACTGGAACAGGTTGCCCAGGGAGGTGGTTGAGGCCCCATCCTTGGAGCCATTCAAGGTGGGGCTTGATGAATCTCTGAGCAACCTGCTGTAGTTGAAGATGTCCCTGCTCTCAGGAGGGGGGTTGGACAAGGTGACCTCTGGAGGTCCCTTCCAACCCAGACATTTTTACGTTTCTATGTTTCCCTAGAGAAGCACCTGTGTGACAACTCTAGTTCCAATATGAATGCAGTAGCTGGGTTTTTTCTGAACTCTCGAATGCTGGTACATGTAACTGTGTAAGAATCTTTGCTTTTATGTCAAGGAAAAAAAAAAAAAATTCCTGTGAAAAAGATTTGCATATGTGTACCATTTTGGCTCAAAACCAGTCAGAAGAAGATTTGAAAAAGCTCAAAGTATACATACTTAGAGTTGTGGTCCTATGGACAGGTGTCCTGTGATGCTTGCTTTAATCCTAACTAAAAAGGAGGCTGGAGATCTCTATGGCCAGAGAGATGGACTTGCCAGAATAAGCTTGTGTGAGGTCCTAGGTCTACTAACTTCCACATGCAATAGACATGACCTTACATCTTACAGTGTATCTTTTTATACATCAAAGTTAGAGAGCTGGAGGCAAAGGGGAGCATAAGAAAGAGAATGTGCTGCCAATGAAAAGACTTTCGTTTTTTTGTTTGTTTTCCCCACAGCTTTTTAACTCAGACATACAAGTATATTTATCTGAAAATTGGTCTTTAAAGAAATCTCTTAACAGACAATTTCAGTGGATGCTTGTATTGTTTCTAAAGCTGTCTTTTGAATAGTCAGGGAAAATAATTTATTTAGGTTTACATCCTAATTGTCTGCAGAGATGCTGTTACTAACAATATTAAGAGATAAATTTGATATTTTAGACAATTGTACTTCCAGTCAGGTGAAGAACATTGAGTAGCTCCACCTAGAAGTCAGAACAGCAGTTTAAAAATATTAGTCTTCAGTATTCAGGCACCTCTAAACTGGATTTCTACTGCATAAGTTGAGCTTAGGAAAACTTTACCTTTATTTTACACAGACTGGGCTTCTTATGGAAATAAGAACATTAGGTTGCAGGACTTGTTTAGGACTCATATCTGTGACCTCCTCTGTTTCATCACACTTCAGTGATTTAGTTCATTTATTTGGCATTTATAGCTGAAGCACACATAGAATCACTGAGCCCTGCGACCCGAACAACTTATTAACATGATTTGTTATGGTCTATATTCTGTGTCATGTTGCACAGGAACTCCTTGTGGTCACCAGCCGCACTAGTGCTGCCCTGGCTATGGGTAGGTCCACCTAGAGGTCATCCTGCATTTTAAAATGAGGTTCAGTAAACTTAGTTTTGAGAGGAACCCATTTTTCAAGGAGGCACAAGAGCTGAAAGAAAAAGTTTATTTAATTTAGAATGGGAAACAATAAATCTGAATTAGTCTTTCCTCATCTAAAATTTGAATTATGGTTTTACTTACTGGAGACGTCTTTTAAGCAGGCAAAATATAGTTTTTGTGAATTCCTGTACATTTGTGAAATACCACTTTTGACCTAAAGGGTTTGCCCAGGAAGACAAGGAGTGTAAAGATTTTAATCTCTAGTTTATAGGTCGTATTAGTCTCTACTGTCTATCATGTTAACCAAACTTGTATCCTTTCTAATTAACCTGTATTCCTGTATTAACCTGTATTCCTTACTCCATTGATTTACCTTTTGTCCTCGGTTCTTGAACTCCAGGCTTTCACTGGGTAGCAATGTCATGCTATTGCTAATACTAACATTTGCATTTTTTTCTTAATTGTTCTCTTTTTCATTTTCAATCAAATGCAAACTTCTCAAGAGCAAGGTTAGTCAAAGGGATTGACAGTGAACTATTAATAATGACAGTAATCTATAAATAATGCTTACATGAAGAAATGACCTACATTTCAGAGGCACATTCTTACCCTAATGGTAGCTAAAGTCATGAGGCAGTAACAGCAACTGTTCCCCATCTTTTGCCATTAGATCTTGTAATTTTAAGTCCTGACTATTTATTTAGAGGGTAATTGTGGCATACAGATTTGAAAGCTTTAAGGATTTATTGTATATAAAATGCTACAAGGTTTCTCACTACCTAATTCAAGCAAGTTAGAAGCAGGTAAAAGACCCTCTGCAAATTGATTTTCAGGTGTGTTTTATCATGCAAGAGTTACTGAAACATATAAATGGATAGTAGTTATTAAACTCATCCAGCAAAAAATTCCAACAGGATCATTTATGAGTCTTTATAATGTTAAGAGTCCCTTGGCACCCTTCAGGATGAAACGTTATTTGTTTTTTGCATTGTCCCCCCCACCCCTCACAACCTTTTTTTTTTTTAACCTCAACATGAATAAAGAGCTACAGCAGGGAGTTCAAGTGGCTTTAGGCACAGGACATATCTCCAATGTTAGATATGAATTTTGATTGTAAAATGGGGGGCGGAGGGGAGGGACACAGTTTTCTAATGAATGTCAGCTGAACAAACTTGGTAATTTGGGCAGAATTACTGTGAGAAAGTAGAGCATCCACTACAGAACAGATTTTGAAAAATGTACTTAGAAAACAAACCCAAATATTTATTTTGAGTCAGGTGCTCATATTTGCAGTATAATGACAAATACTTGATACATTGATATCTCTCATTTCCTAGGCAGCTTTAGTGATCTGTGTATTTAGACTCAGTGTAAATGAAATATAAATGATCATACATTGCCTAAGTGCCTTTTTAAAGTTTGCTGATAAGAAATTACTGCCTAAGTATAAATGTATTGCTATAATGTGAGTGAGTGTAACATCTTGCCAGAGGCATGCTGCTGTATCAAAGAAAAGTTTGGACTTAACCACTGCTAGCGTATTCTCTTCAATGACAAGTTGCAAATTTTGATGTAGGGAATGCAAGTTGATTAACAATGTTGTAGTTATGTGGGTTGGAATCATAAATTTCAGCTCTGTGCAACACTTGAAAAAAAAAGCCTTAGATGAATTCAAATTATTCTCATGAATGCTGCAAAGGTAAGGATAGAAACTGTCAGTACCAGAGATAACAGGAGTCATAGAAAAATACTTGTGTGTAGGACTTAAAAGGGCAATGAGAATTATAATGATAGTCTATTTTGAGAAGAAAAAATATGACAGAAGCACTCAAGGATTGAGGTTGGAAGAGACCTCTGGAGGTCATCTGGTCCAACCTTCCTGCTCAAGCCATGCTACCTACAGCCAGTTGTACAAAACTGTGTCCAGGCAGATTTTAAATATCTCCAAGGTGAGAGTCTCTACAACCTCCTTGGGCAACCTGTGACAGTGCTCAGTCATCCTCACAGCAAAACAGTGTTTCCTGATGTTCAGAGGGAACCTCCTGTGTTGCAGTTTGTGCCCATTGCCTCCGGTCCTCTCACTGGGTACCACTAAAAAGAGAGTGGATCAATCCTTTTTGCACCCTCCCTTCAGGTCTCTATAGATGTTGATGAGTTTCTGCTTGAGCCTTCTCTTCTCCAGGATGAACAGTCCCAGCTCCCTCAGCCTGTCCTCTTAGGAGAGATGCTCCAGTCCCTTAATCAAGTTCATGGCAGTTTTCTGGACTTTCTGCAGTATGTCCATCTCTCTCCTGTACTGGGGAGCCCAGAACTGGACACAGTGCTTCAGGTGTGCTTCATCAGTGCTGAGCAGAGGGGAAGGATCACCTCCCTCAACCTGCTGGCAGTACCTTATGTAACAGAAAGATATAGGATATATATTTGATGGTTTTCTACTATTGTAAAGACCATAAGATATATCAAGACAGAAACTGCAGTTATACTAGAAAGGCATGTATTTCCCTTATTGGTGACTCTATTTTTAATAGTAGACATGAATAGTACAATGTCAATAGGAATGAATGTGATAGTTTCCATGAAGCAAAACTATAAGATATCAAGTAGGATTCTGGAGTCTTCTGACAAGTCTTCACTGCTCACATAGAATTGAAAGACTGGGACAGTTCAGGGATCTTGGAAGCAAACAGATGAGAATGACACTTTAGCCGATTCACTTTTGATCTCATGAGGATAAAAAGAAAAAAAAGAAAGGTTGGAAACAAAATGTTAAATAATGACACATGTGAAGCTGAAGGTTTTTTTCATGAAGTATGGGCCTTATTCCACCATAGGAATGGGGGAGTGAGAGAGTGTGTGTGTCTGGGAGAGAGAAACATGCACCTAAAAATGTGATTGTATCTTGCAAATGCAGATGCAGTTGTTAATCATGACAGTTGAAATTAAAGTACAAGAAATTGGAGAAATTTAAGGTTGCAGAGGGAAGAAGGTAATGAAGGCAAACACATATAAACTAAAACAAAATGGGTTTTAAGGAAACTGCAACAAGAAACATAAAAAAAAAAAAAGAATTTTTTCAAGGACCTCTGGGAAGAAGAGAATGAAACCAGGGGAGACTTTGATGAGACAGATTTTAATATTCTGTATCTCTGTTAGAAATTAATTTACTTTTTGAAGGATTCAAACTGTGTCTCCAAATTGATGAAACAGTTTTGAGTGAATGAAAAATGTCCCTCTGGACCTTCCATTGGACACTACAACTTGTTTTAGAGTTCTCATCAGTTCAGAAGTACATCATTTTGACTACAGTTAGTAACAAAGGCTGTGATAGTTGGCATCTTTTAACATCCTGGTGAACTAAATTACAAAACTGAGTCATTCCTTGCATATCTACATGTAGCAATTGGAAAGAAATATACTTTTTTTTTTAAGGGAAACTTATCTTGGGAAGTCATATCCATCTAGCAGTAAAATTTCATTGAAGATCTAAGAAACAGCTTGGTTGCTTTAATGTCAGAAGAATTCTATGTGATAGGTTGCACCTAATGAAATTACTGTTTCGCCTGTTACCAAGTATTTTGATTCAGTTATATTTCTTTTGTCCAAAGAGAGGACATTCACAAGCACTCATATAAATTCTGAGTTTTGCAAATCTTGTTTTGACAAATATGAGAAGGGAGATCAGTGATTGTAGCATCCCTGACATAATACAAGGCCTCTGAAACAGTCTGTATACAGCTAGACTGTAAGGTGACTTCAGAATTGTTGCGATCACGGGGCTCAAAGTGTTAACAGTCTTTGTGATCTAAAGCTCAGCTTGTGGCTGGTTACCAGTGGCATCTCTTGGGAACCAGTGAGGAGCCAAAACTGTTTAACATCTTCATTAATGGATGATGTGAAGCCAGCAACTTCACAGAGGAATTGTAGAGGAGCGTCTCATGTTCTAAAGAGCAGAGGCAGAGCTGCGGTTCAGAGGGGTTTCAACAGGCTGGAAAAATGGCCTAACATAAACCTCATAATAATCATCAAAGGCATATGCAGAGTCTTGCACCTGGGGTGGGGTAACCCCATGCACCAGTACAGGCTGGAGACTGACTTGATAGAAAGTAACTTTGCAGAAAAATGTACAGCAGAAGTGTTGGCAATGCCTGTGGCAACAGAACAGCTGCCCTTTGTGAAGGCTGTCAAAACACTGCAGCCGGTTGCCCAGAGAAGTTGCAGCTTCTCCATCCTGGGAGATGCTGACTGGACACATCCTGGATTCAGCAGTCCTGAACAACTTGATCTAGTTCTAGATCTCTCCTTTGAGCAGAAGTTTTGACTAGATGATTTCTGGAGGTCCCATCCACACTAAATTATCCCATGACTTTGTAAAATTAAAATTAAAATAATAGTAATTAAAACTTTGGTTATAGTAATTAAAAAGTGGATAAACATTGATAAATGTAGAAAGCAAATTTTAGAGCAGAAATGAGACCTCTAAGGAGAGCTATAGGGCTGAAATTTCATACTTAGGAAAGAATGTAACTGTCTTACAAATTCCCTTTGCTCAGTGATAAAATAAAGATGAAGGTGTCCTGTTTCAGACGAAGAATGTTAATTTTCCAGTGGTGCTAATACATAATCCAAAAAACTGTGCATTTACTTCTGCTTTCTATTTACAAAGGAATGGGATAATATCCTTTTGCCACAGTAAAATGAAAAAATATATTTTATTTGTTCATAGACAAAGGTGAATTAAACACTAATTATCAGTAACCAGAAGAGGTCAAAGAAGTAGCAGCGTTAGAGATGTGAAAAAAAAAAATGCATTTTTTAATTTCTCTGTTCTTTTTTTCTCCCCCAGAAACTTTTCTAGTTTATGGAAAAATCTAGATCACTATAGTAATTGCTTGCTTATTGAAACTAAATCTTATTTACTTTAAGAGTGAGAAATGCTTTATGAATAATTTATTTAAACCTTGACAGTATTTAAGAAGTACTTATGCATGCTTATTACTTCCAAATAATACAAAATATAACTAGCATGAAAGGTGGAGATGCATTGTACTCTAAAATTTGTACATGTTGGGATTTTTCTATTTCTAAAACAAGTAGGGGAAAAAAAATTGAAAACATACTATAGCTGGTCTGAGAAGAAAACCTTTTGGTCTATTCATAGGACTATAGGTCTGTTGTTACAACGTAGCTACAAGAAAATGTTATGCCATTCCAAGATACTACTTTTGGAAAGTAAATTAATTATTCCTTTATTTTAGAAATATTTTGCAATTTAAATAAAAACTATTAATTTACATATATGCACGCATATGCTGGTAAGTCTGTATATGCTTATATGAATGTATGTAAGCTGGTTTTGGCTAAATTTATATTGTGTATGGTCTAAGAAGAAATTTAGGTATTCCTAAATTATACAGTGAGGAACAATTACTGTTTAGTCACATAAACAGTTGTGGCTAAACTAAGAATTCAGAGGACAGGTCAGAAGGATCAGGCAGCGAGGTGAGAGCACAAACAGTAAGACAAGATGGACTGAAAAAAACCCCAGCAAATAAGGACATTTGGAACTGCAACATGAGCTCAGAGAGTCACTAGTCATGCAGAAAATAAGCATGAGAATCAGAGAGAAAGTCTACCAGGTGTCTTAACTAGTCCAGATTTCACTGGGGTGGAATCATAGGCCAGCTATGTTCTGCAGGCCGTCAGCAGTTGGGAGTCAGCCAGGGCAGCCGACCCATGTTGGCTACAGGTCCATCCCATCCCATCCCATCCCATCCTGTCCCATAAATTTCAAGCTTAGTATAAAGGGGGAAGTTTGCTGAGGACAGAGGCTTCCTGCTTGGGATCTTTGCTATTGTGTCCTAACCCTCTTTCTGCTTCTGAGGACTGCCTCCCTGTTAGTTGGGACCACTGTACTTTTGTTGGGCTGAGTATAGCTTTGGTTACTTTACATTGGCTTTATTTTTGATGTTTCTTTAAACCTGTTTAAGACCTGTGAGTCTCCTCTCCTTGTCTGAATCCCCATTCTGGGTTGGGGAGGGGTCGTTGATGGTAGAGCAACTATTATAGTTTAGCCCAGGATGCAGGCTAAATGTAGACATCAGTCTACAGTCATCAACAAAACATTAGTTCTCCTTAATATTTTGTATCAGAGTGGATAAGCTGACCAGGCAGCTGCTAGATCTTCTAGATGCTTACTGATTTCAAACTTTAGAAGGAACTTGTTTTTTTAGTGCTTTCAACTGATGAGTATTGGGAGGATGCTAAGCACAGTATCACCTAAAGTGAAGGGGGTTTCAAGGAAAGTAAAGCATTGCTGAAGAAGAAATAATGACAGATCAAAAACCAGAAATAAGAATGCAGAACATAACTAACCCTAGGTTAGATGAGACTGAATTAGAATAATCAAGTGGAGAACTTAACTACCAGGATGACACACTACCAAGCCTCATAAGGAAATGAGTTTTGAATTCTGGAGTCAAAAGAACTAGAGTCTGGGTTTCCTGATATGAATAGGTACTACAAACGGAGACGGGCGTAAATCTAAGGCATAACAAAAGGCCTTTTGCTGCACATTACCACAGGTACAATATAAAACATGCACAGTGCTCATAGCAAAATACTGTGTTTATCTGTCTTAGAAAGTCTGCAAACCTACTTTACTCTTTTTTTTTTTATGGTCTTGGTATTTATTCCTTTTGCAACAGCTACAACTTGTAAAAGGGAATTTTGAGTTTTGAATAGTTCACCACTCTGTCAGGTTTTGGTGTGTTTTTTTCTGTTTTTTTCTTTGTTTGTTTTGTTTTGTTTTGTTTTGTTTTGGGGGGGTGGTATTTGTTCTGGGGTTATTTTGTTTTGTTGTTTTATTTAAAGAACAGCGAAGAAGTGCTTCTGATCTCTGTATGTTTTCTTAGGGACTTCTCTCAAATCCCAGTTTGCTGGTCTACTTTCCAAGGTTATCACACTTTTGACCCTCTCTTGTAGGGAATCTACTTAATGCCTTTCTCTGACAGGTGTCAGGTAGTATAAAAGCTAAGAGACTTTAGCAATTAATACTGCCTTGTGCCATTTGTGCTTCTTATCACACGAGAGAAAAGCAGTCACGGTGCTTCTACAGTCTGCTATCCAGATGAAGATTATATCTATCTTGGCAATCTCCTGAGCTGCTTCATTAACCTTCTCTACGGGAACATCTTTGCTCTTGCTTCTTCCTGATTTCTATTTATTTATCGTTGTAAGCTGCATCAGATAGTATCCCATTCTCCTAATTATGTACAGATAGGAAGAAACTGCTTGATACTGGGAAAAAAGGGGACATTTTTCAGGATATATGTCTAAGTGGAACTTAATTACAGTTCTTTTTTGGTTATTTTTGTTGGTTTGGATTTGGTTTTCTCCCCCCCTCCCAAGTGGTTTCAATACATAATCGTTTCTATTTAACCCTGGTGTTTCAAGGAGCTTTAAGTATATGTACTCAAAGAAATGAAGGAATGTAATGCAATGGTTTTGCTTCATAAAGATTTTGCATTTAACTAAAAGGTTGGGTTTTTTTTTTTGATGTGTTTAAAATTGCACTGTTATAAACCTGAAATTATATTTTCCAATATATCTTCCTTCTTAAATATAATGTGGGGAAAAAAAAGTGACAGGTGGCATGTGACAGTACCAGTATTTCTCTGTGAACCTATCTCCCTGGTGCTATCAGCAGAGTATGGCTACCTGTGCCCATCTTGAATAACCAACAGGCCAGCATAACAAAATAATTAAAATGAGTTCCGGCTGCATGAATTCCTCTGCTTTACTCACAAAGTGTCACTCATTAAACTTCTGTTCCTGCAGAGGTATTCTGGTGTAATACTGAAACCCGTTGCCCTCTGCCAAATGTGATCAGTGGTGAGCTTGTTCTGAGATGGTTGGGAGACAATAAAATGAAGGCAGAAAAACAGACAAAAAGAGAGATTACGATATAATCCTAAAAGGCTCATTTTCTTTGGAAAGAAGAAATAATGACAGAATTAAATGAGTGTATCTTTTAACCTACATTCTTAGATATGTTTATGACTGTGTGTCATTGTTTAAAGTGTACAGTAGAAGCTGGTGTTCTGAATTCTACAAACCTATAGCAAATGTCTGACCCTTTTCTGTGCATGGGCATTTTCTTTCTTAGTGTTACTGACCAGATGGAGAAGATATTTTGTGTAAAATCCTTTATATATGCTCTAAGAGATCTTTTAATGAAGCTTCAAATAGTCAATAATTGCAGTCACATTTACTCTAGCAGAGAAGACACGAGAACTAACACAAATGGAATAGAGGCCTTTTTCCCAGTAAGTTACCAAGTTAAATTTAGCTGCTCCTAATGCTCAAATGAGTTTTCTCATGAGCTATTTCTACACTTTCGACGTTATTATAACCTTCTTCAAAAATGTTAATGGAACATTATGTAGCTCATTAAATTTATTAAATTATTGTTGCCTAAGTTCCTAACACCAAAGGTCTTATTAGAAGCAATAGTATCTTGGGGTGAAATAGTGATTTCTTCTGGTGACAGTGTTATGGAAATGTCATTCGTGCCATTATAGTTATTATTTTGGCTTCCAGATCATATCTCATACGTCCAGATTTTAACCTATTACACTGAATATTTCAACAGTTTCATAATGCATTTTTATTTGTGTAAAATAATGAAAAGATTAAAAAATGAAAGTAAGAAAGATGAGTGAGTTTCTAAAATACACCTTCTCTGAAATTAAGTAAGATTTGTCTTAAAAAATACTTTTTTTTGAATGATGGAATTGAAAAAGAAACAGAGGTAGAACTGGAAGTCTTTTTGTTTGTTTTTCAGTTTTTGTAATAAGATAAAAGCAAAATTAAACTATTTGCAATGATCATGATTCATTCTTTGTCAGTGGTAAGACAAACACCTTATTCCTTGCATTTACTGCCAAGCCTTAGAGAAATTCTTTCCAGTATGTTCAGACATAGATGATGAGGTAACACCAAAAAAGTCACAACTAAAATACAAAATTGTATGCAAAGCAGTAGGATGCATGCTACAATCTCTAGGCAGTGTCTCTAAATGGATGCAGAAGGCAAATGTATGGCTGAAGTACACATCCAGTAAAAAAGGCACACTATTTACTGGAATGAGTGAGGCTTAATTCCATGGCCATTTTATGTTATAAATACAATGACAGAGAAGTAGCTAAAACTGCTGGAACACAAGTATCCCTAGAGTTTCTAAACTTGCATTTCCTCTTAAAAAGTAAGAGAGAAAACGTTCTTCTCTGAATTAGTTGTCTTCCTATAAAGTACTAAAACACGTACATGCCAATAAAATAAATCAAACTGCTTTTTAAATAAATTTATATATATGCATCTATAATTCTGTGTAAGTATGTATATGTATGTATATATATTTTCTTGTAGTTTTCTAGAAATAAGCTTTCAACTCCATTGAAATGGCTTAGAAGTATGCTTTGTCTGATGCAAAGCATAAGAATAAATATTTAAAATATGAGGGAACTAAGGTTGCATATTCAGAAACCCAAGAATTGAGAAATGTTTATTCCTAACTATGGCATGGATGGTGCACCAGGCAGCATTCACTGTGTTTTGCTTATGTACCCATGTTTCTCATTCCTAGATTAATGGAAAAACTCTCCTATTATGTACTGGAGATTAATTTCAATGCCCAAGATCTACTCTTGACTGAATCAGCATAACTAACAGCACTAGACATCAGTCTTCAAGCAAGTAAACGAAGAACAATCTTGTATGACATTGCAGTGTTGCTGGAAGCCATTAGTGAATGCTAATTATAAATTACAGAAGACACAAAAGGAAAAGTATGTCAGATGCAGCCAAGTGATTTTGGAGATCCTGGTGAAAGAAAGTGTTTAGCTGTCTAAAAGTTACAGTGTTCGGTAATAATTATGAATTTGAAATATGAACTCATGAAACACTGCAAATGGCAAGTCAAAGTTCTGACCAAAAAAAAAAACCAAACCAAACCAAACCGAACCTGGAAACCTGGAAAATAAGGGGAAAGTATCAGAAGTTGAATTGTTAATATAGCAGAAAGTAATAGAATATCACTACCAGGAATAGAATTCTTTAGAGAAAATGATTAAGCTCATCGAGAATGACTGTGATAGCAGGTGCTTGAAGTGAACTACGTGTAAATGCCAAACAATTTTCTTTTTTCCTACTTCAAAAGCAAAAACTGAGAAAAAGCTGACAGTGTCAGGGCAAGACTTGAAATGCTAAAAGAGTAATTTAGTATATTTCTGTGTTTGTACTTGAATGTGGTAAATGGATTTGATGAGAAAACAAAAATAATGTGAAAGTACTTCAGGAGCATAGGGTAAAGGCCTACAAACACTGGTGTTACTTGACTGGTTTTTGAAAGTTAAAGCACCATCTCTAAATCTCAACCCATCTGAAAAGGTCCATTCATAATTATTATGGGTTAGGCTTTTTCATGGTGTGAGATATCCCTCAGCTTGACAGAATGCCATGAAGATGGCACAATGCTTTATTATCTTGGTTCGTACTGTTGTCAGGCAATAACAGCATGCCTGGTTCAGTTGAGGCTTTCTGGATGATGGTATGCAGCTATCTCATCTGAGGCACATACATGTCAGATAAGATAAGAAGGCTTAAACAAACCAAAAAGTTTTATGGTTCTTTAAATGTTTTTCTAATTTGTACTAAACGAATCAATGGGGTAGTCTGTAACATCTCAGAGAAACAAATTTTGCATTGTCTCTATCACCATCAAATGTCTTAACGATTGTCTCACCTCCAAAATACTTCTGAATTTTAGGGTATTGCTCACCTGAACCAGCTTGCTCATAAATACAAGGTAGGACATCAGCACCCAAAATCCACCAGTTCTGCTCATGAGAGAAGGGGAATAAATCAGAATTTTATCAGCTGGGATTGATATTTTGTGTATTTCAACTTCCCCTACTTCAAGTTCTGCTGCAGCTTCCTCTAGACACAGTGGGGTACCTGGGCAAAAGTCTTTTGTAGTGATTCATTTAGATGTTGTCTCTCTGCTTGGTTCTTGCTTTAAGAATGAGCCATGGTACTTTTTGCATGCCAGATGGTATACAAATAGTTCATGAGGCATGCTAGGATCACAAAAGTTGAAATAGTACATGCACATATAAAATTACCCTTGTATGCATTTTTAATGAGGGTATTAAACTGATATCTAGGGGGAGTAGATATGGCTCTTATCATGGCTGTTCAAAATAATCAGATGGTATAAAGAGCTGAAGATGAACTTTTTTTCCCCTTCAACCTGAGGACTCTAGAATAGAACGAAATCAAATACTGTCTTCTAGTTAAACCATACACTTGTCATTAATAAGTTAACATTGAAGACATAGCCTCAATCTATATAACATGAGTGAGAAAATAGCAAAGAATAGAAAACAAACCAGGACACAGTAGTTAGAGAAAAGTCCATCAGGTTGAAATAGACTGAGCAGTAGTATGCAGTATTAGACAACCTGTGACCTTTTAATATCTTTTGCTTGTCATGCCTTGAACACCTTAAATGAAATGCCATCATTTGTAATGGCATATAGAATACTATACAGAAAATGATAGTTTTTGGTGGTTTTTGTTTTTTTTTTTTTTAATCTTTAAAATCAATGTGGAAATAATTTTTCTCTCAGTTGGGTGCCACTTCCAGTTGTGCTTTTTTGAGTTAAGGACTGCTGCTAACTGGAGAAGAACAAAATATTGTAAGCTAGTGAGAATTAGTTTATATTATTTGATTTTATTTTTTTTTTTATTATAAATCCTCATGGCAAGGATGGATTAAAGTCTTGCTCTTTTTTGACTCTAGCAAAAAAGGAATAAAAATGGAAATTGAAATTTCAATACCCCAGAAAGTAATTCTAATTTCTGATATATGATACATTACACAAGGTTAGGTTTTGAGGATTTTGGTGGAATGGTTACAGTGTCCTTTTTTAATCAGTCAAAGGTAATAAAGCAGCTATCAGATCTTATGATTGAAGTACAATTACTGGTCATGTACTTGATTGATGACTTTCACAAAATAGGTATTTGGTATATAAAAGAATAGAACAGAGAAAAGCATAAGTTCATCCTTCAAATAATGTCTACAACTGGATAGGACTGTCTAATGGATTAATAATAAGATATAACTATTATGCATGAAGCTGCTTGCTTAATTCATTGATAATAAGCAAAATGTTATGTGGTAGATCAAGTCTTCATAGTCAAGATTTTTATTCAGAAATTGATCTTCTGCAGTAATTGTTTCAGAAGACTCAGTTTGAAAAGTAAAAACTGAACTAGCCAAATAGAGTATTACTTTTTTTGAATGTCTTCCGATATAGTGAAATCAAAATTTACAGAGCATTTCAGGATGCCTTTTGCCTTTGCCTGAATTATTCCTAATACTAAAATTGAAATGAGACTGTTATTACTTTCTTCAGAGGGACCTGGACAGGATGGATCAATGTGCTGAGGCCAATCATATGAACTTCAAAAGTCCAAGTGCCGAGACCTGCACTTTGGCCACAACAACCCCATGTAATGCTACAGGCTTGGGGATGATCAGCTGTAAGGCAGCTCGTCAGAAAGGGACCTGAAGGTGTTGATTGACAGCTGGCTGAACATGAGCCAACATTGTGGCCAGGTGGCCAAGAAGGCCAATGACATCCTGACCTGCATCAGGAATAGTGTGGCCAGCAGGACAAGAGGAGTGATTGACCCTCTGTACTGAGCACTAATGAGGCTGCAGCTTGAGTACTGTGTTCGGTTTTGGGTGCCACGGTATAAGAAAGAAAGAATTTTAAGTGCTGGAACAGGTCCATAGAAGGGCAGTGAAGCTATTGAGAGGTCTTAAGAATAAGTCTTATGAGGAATGACAGAAGGAGCTGAGAGATGAGAATTGTGTTCCAACTGAACAATAGAAATTCCTGTCCTGCACCTCTTTCCTTTAATTGAAGATGTTAATTCTTACCCATGTCAATCAGCTTACATTCATAGTCACTAAGGGATTTCCTTCTATTCGTGCCTATGTATACCCACTGATATCACAGCAGCTTTCTCATCCTCTGTTATTTGTCCTTGCTGACAGCTTTCTTGCCCACTCTTGGTGACTGTTTTCTTCCTCCTTACCTTGCATATCATCCCCGTGACCACAGCCTCACTGTTAATAGTTCTCTGAGGCAGCTCCTTTTTAACTTCCTTTGCCTCCAGACACATGCTTTACCTTCAACAGCAGACTCTCTTCATTTCCAAATAATTGCACTCTCCTTCCCTCTTTTCTCAAGAGGTCTTTCATTAGTCTCTTCAACTATAGATTCCCTTCTTATCTTCATGTCCTGGTGTCAGTGTTGCCAGAAGAAGCAAATGTTCCTCTAGGAGCAGAGTATGTCTAGGGTAATCCCAGATTCTAGTGGTTAGTATATGTATATATATAATTTTCGATTCTGATTACAGAAATCTGCTCACTCATCTGACCTCTCTGACACACAAAGTGTTCACTCTAATTCATCTGTGATGTGACTAGTAAGATCACCTTCTATACTTGCTGTTGAAGAAACTATAGATTGCACTTTAAATCCTCTTTCTGTTTTTTAGATTTAAACTTCTTGCAAACATTCTGCAAAGTTTTGCTTTTCCTTATTTATCCACCTTCTGCTTTACCTCTTACTGCTGTAGTCACAGCCTAGGATTTTTTAGAGCATGGTAAGTCCATCTAGTGTAGTAGACAAAATAAATCATTGTCATTTCAAATTGTCATTTCATTGTCATTGTCATCTCAAAATAAATAATAGTGAAAGCATCCCTCCAGATCATTATTTCTCTTAGATTTCCCAGTGTCTGCTTAGGGCAACAGCACTGTGGCAAGTGGAGTATTTTGTGAACAAAACCCTGTTCATAGGCAAATATCAGAGGTGGAAAAGGATGACTAATACTGCTACTAATCATAATAATAATCTGTCAATGGCATATACATGGATATTTGGAACATGGGGAATTCTTAGAAGGAGAATGGGAAATCTACTCTGTTTTGATGTGCTTGGACTGGTTTATGGATTATAGCTTAAGTGCTCCTCACTTAAGAGAATCTGTTGTAATTAATGCATTGTAATTTTTTCTTTCTTGGATTTAGACAAAGACAAATCTATATACTTGTTTATTTCATATTAATCACAAGAAAATATATAGTTTTGGCTTCCAGCACATCAGACATTTTTATCCTAGGAAAACAAACTCAATTTCAGGCATAAAGTTCACTTTGTGAACCACTTCTGGAGTACAGTTTCCAGTTTCTAATTTCTAGTTTCTAGTGTTGAAAACAACTGGAGTAGGTGTTTGCACATGAATTAAACATCAAGTGACCTGGTATTTGACAACTGTGCTGTTTAATTTTCTGTAACTGTGATCGAAGCTACAGCTAGCAGTCTGACAAAAATACATTTCCTAGTTTGTTGAAACATTCTGACACAATCCAATCATAAAACTCAATGAATCTCTCCAAAGTGAGATTAGAGAATATTTTAAAATTTATTTTTCAATTTAAAAAAAAAATAAATCATATGAGCATGGGAGAAGGATCTGCTAGAGACCTCTTAGGGGATAGCATCCAATTGTGTGCTGTTGCTAACAACTGCATTTGTACAAGTCCTTACACAAGCAAAGGCTATACCTCTCTGACTTAGGTTTCTTAACCTTGTTAATTATTTGAAGTTTATGTCAGAATTTCACCCCTGCTGCTGGTCAGAAACCTTTTCCCAACTTCTGTCCTAATTTTAGTAATGAATATTTGATAACTGTTGCAACTTCTACCACATTTTCCCTTTTGTCTCACTAGCATTTACTTTATTTGCTGTTTTTATAAACAGTACTCATAAGGTTTGTTTTATCTTTTTTTTTTTATTTTGTGTTATATGTATCAACCACATCTGTGCTTCTCTAATAAGACAGACTTTGTTTCCTTGCTTCATCTGCGTGTTTTTTGTATGTACCATTTTCATGTTTTTGTGCTAGAAATATGAGCAGCCCATGCAATGAAGAGGGAAGTTTTCCAGTGACTTCTATACTGGCTTTAATATTTACTTATTTCTGCCAGAGGGGAAAAAAAAAAGTTTTAAATACATTTAGTTAAAATATATAAAGTTTGGCTTTCCTAATTCAGTTATAGCAGGGACTCAATAACACATGCATGTACTTCATAGTACAGAATAAGAACAATTTAACATGACCATAATTGATCAGATGGAAGATCCATCTTTTGTCTCTCACATTGCACATAAGGAAATGCTCAGGGAAAAATAAATAAGGAAGACGTAAGTACGATGCTTTCATGTAAAATGATTCTACCTTCTAATTAGTTTCAGCTCAAAGAGTTGAGTCACGTGTGGTGTTGTATATTTAGTAGCCCTCAGTACTTTCTTTCCTATGTATTTTCACAGCTTCCATTCTTATTCCCACACAGGCCTTTAGTACCTACAACATTTGTGGTGATAAGTTTTACAGGTTGCTTCCCCTTTACTGATTTTCATCTCTTTTTGATTGTTTTGAACCTACCTTTATTTGATGCCCAGTATGTTGTCACCCAGAAAGAGGGTGTGAAAAGTTGATCCCTCTTATATTCTCTCTACATTCCTTGTGATTTTGTAGACCTTCTTCACACTCCAATGAAGTAATTTATTTTCCAGATTGCAGATTCACAAATTATTCAATTGTTCTTCATACAGAAATTTTCTTACCTCCTTTATACCCTTTTTAAGATCAGGGGACTGGAACTTAACATTATGTTCAAATTGTGGATGAACCATGGTGTAACAGTATTTTCTGTAGTCCTGTACTAGCATTTAATTTACCTTTTAACTGCTACTGAGCATTGAGCTGCCTGTTTCATGGAACCTATGTTTTATAATCCTAAGGTCTCTCTTCTGAATAGTAATGATTAGTTCAGAGCTCATCATTTTTATGTGAAATTAGAATAGTCTTTTCCCCATGTGGCACTTTACATTTATCTACACTTAATTTCAGTCATTCAGTCTCATAAGACATATTCCACTGCAGTTTTTCATAGTGCGCTCTCACCCTTACCACTCACTGTAAATAATTTAGTACCGTCATCAAACTCTCTCTCTGTTTACCCTCTCCCCTATATAGTTTAGGAGTATGCTGAACACTACAGGTATCAACACAATTCCACTGGAGATTTCCACTATTAGAATTTAACATTTTCTAATTTATTCTAACCATTTATTTTACCTTTTAAGGACCCTCCTTCTTATGCTGCAACTTCTTAGTCATCTTAAAAGCCTTTGGTGAAGGATATTTTCAACAGCCTTTTGAAAAGCTTAAATGATTACTGTAACCAGATCACCACAGGCATAGTAACTCTTAATGAACTTAGAATCATGCAGTAGTTTGGGTTGGAAGGGACCTTTAAAAGTCATCTAGTTCAGATTCCGGGCAATGAGCAGGAACATGAGGTTGCTCAGAGACCTGCTTTGTTTATTGAGACCAATTGAAATTTTCCTGACTTTTCTATCCCCACTTTTTCTGATGATAAACTTGTAACAAAGGAATTTTTTTTTTCACAAACTAAGTTGACTCTTCTCAAGCAGATTATAATTACTCAGGTGTCTCCAGTAATTCTATTCTTTATTCTAGTTTAAAAGACTTTGTCTGACAATCAATGACAAGCTTACGGGTCCCTGGCTTTCTGGAGGAGGATTTTAAAAAATTGCCACCCACCTATGGTTAGACATAAAAGCAGCAAGAAGTTATTCAACATTGTTAATAATTCAGCTATTTCATCCTTGAGTTGCTTTAGAACTCGTGGGTGAATACTGTCTGACCTTCATGATTTGTTATTTTTTCGTTGATTGGTTACTTTTTTGTCCATTTGTTCCAAAACTACTTCGAAGTGAATCCTTGACAAAATCCCTTAGAAATAAGAGATGCTTGAGGGACATCACCCCAGTTTCATCCACAGAATACAAAGAACACATTTAACTTCTCTGCCATGGATTTTCTCTTGTACCATGTTTTCCTGAATTTGACTGGGATAGGGTTTTTGTCAGAAGCTGGTAGGGGGACCACAGCCAGCATAGACAACTGAACTAGCCAATGGGATATTTTATACCATACTGATGGTATAAAACACTTACCTCAAGGGTCAGGAATTCCTGAGGGCCAGCCTTAGCAGTAAAGACTGAAGCAAAAAAGGCATTCAGTAACTCTGCCTTCACTGTATCCTCTATCAGCAGGGCTCCCACCTCACTCAGCAGTGGGTCTTTATTTTCCCTAGTCTTCCTTTTCCTACTGATGTACTTGAAGAAGCCCTTTTTGTTGTGCTTTACATATTTTTTCAGATTTCATTCTTAGAGGGCCTTAGCCTTCCTCATTGCATCCCTGCATACTCTGGCAATATTCCTATATTCCTCTGAAGTGGCCAGTCTCTTTTTCCACATACTTACACAAACTTCCTTCTCTCATTTGAGTTTTTTCAGAAGCATTTTCTCATCCATGCAGGTCTCTTGCCACCTCTACTAGACTTTTCACTCAGCAATACTCAGTATAAGCAAGAGCCTTTCTTTCAGTCCTTGGTAGTAACTCTAAATATCAGGCATTATCACCCCTAGAAGCAGATATTGTTAACTTCAGAAAGTGCAGTTAGTTAGAAGCTGAAAAGTAAGATCACTGAACAGGATTAGTTCTGTTCTCATTCAAACCACGACAACTTGGACTTTAGGTAGAAATAAAAATATTGTATGACTTGTAGATGCCTCAACTGATGAAGTTTCACCTGAATAGAAATGCAGCATCTCACTTGGGCCTAGAATGGGTCAGGGCACTTGCTCAGACATTTCAAACATTATGTCAGATGTAGCTGTCAAAGGCAAGTGCATAGTTACAGCTCTACACAGCAATTTTCTGGCATAGCCCTGAGGGTTTAATGCTCCTTGCAGGAACACAGTATTGTATAGTTGTGATTAGAGCCAACTTCTTATATATTCTCAGCATTTGCTGCTATAGTTCTTCTTCCCTTAACACAACAAATATGTGAGAAGTCAGCCCTCAGCATTCTCATTTACAGATAATGTGCAAAGCAAGCAGAGCTGACTTACTGGTTGACCTGTTAGAACAAAAGATGAGGTACTGATTGTTCATGGTGAGAAAATTTCTGAACTCCTTCCTCTTAGGAGCACCTCTTGTGAGTGAGCAGACCACCTTCCCAAAAAGAGGCAGCAAGTTAGATGTGTGGGTATTCTGCTGAGATACACTGGGGTTATTTGGAAGTAGAGCCAAAGAACTGGAGCTACAGTTCTAAAATATAAATGAACATTCAGAAACTTTTCATATATATTCTTTAATACTGGCCATTTATACACTATCTTACACTGACAGCCACCTTAGGTAGGGTATATGTTGATTTAATAATCATCTTTTATACTGTATGAAAAGGTAATACAGAGATGCACTGTGTTTTACAATAGGTTTTATTAGCTATACATTAAATGAGAGACTGTAAGAGCATGGTATATGGTGGTTCTGGATTTTGTCAACATAGCACTCAAGTAACACTCTTTCCCTTTTAAAAAAAAAAAATCATGCCATCTCATCCTGTATTGTTTGTATACATTTCTGACATGTAACTTTTCCATTTTTCTGTTTATGGTACCACGACATAGATTCAGGTTATCACTTTAAAATGCATAAATGTAACCTGATAGGGTTTTTGTATTTTTGTTCCCCAGCATTAGTCTTCTGCCATCACTGAACCCAGTGGCAATTCTATTGATCAGTATAACCAAAGAAGTGTATGTAAATTTGTATATGTACCTTCTACCTGAAATGTCCCTCTGGCCTAGACTATCTGATTTCTAATGTACAAGTAACTGTTACCAGAACACTTGGGTAGACTTTTATCCAAACTTATTCTCTGAACAGAGTTTATTCTTCTAGAAGATAAGTAGATTGCCCTAAGACAGCATTAAGCTCATATGCAGATGCATGTGCCCTAGACACCTAGAGTCAGTTCCATTTCCTAAATTTAGGTACCCAGCACCAGCTGACACACCTCAGGTGTGCTGCTCACACACCAGCTGTTGGCTCACCTCAGACCTGCACAATGTGTTGCATCTGCTGGGTTGATGGGGATGTCTTGGTTATTCTAACATGTCTGTTACTAGGCGCTACAATTTAGCACCTAAATTAAGCTCTTGAAGTTGAACCTTTTTACCCCAACTCAGAAAAGCATCTCGTTTCAAGATGGCACTTATATTTTAGCTATTTAATCTAATTCTTCTTAAGTATGTGTATGATGTTATGTGATTAAGATGTGCTTAGTGTTCTGTAATGAATTCATACTTCTGTGCCTTGCTTTCTCTGTATTTAAACCCCTGATGGTGGGTGTAGGGGGGGTGCTCTCTCGCTTGCAAAGACATAATGTGGGGAGGCATACTTACCAGAACTCTGCTTTAGCACTGCAAGCTGCAGCATCTGCCCTTCAGGGGGTGATTTCTGCTGCCTTCTGTTCCTCAGACCAGACCCGTGAAGAAGACATATACCACTCTTTCTTCACTGCAGACTCAGGCATGATGGATTAGCCTGGTCACTGTAAGGTAAAGCACCTTAAGTGCTGTATTTCCAGCAAGAACATCGGTACTCGAGATATATATTGTAAAGCTGTTAGAAAGCCCAGCATAGTCATCTGCTGCTTGAGATAGCTTGCAAAAAAAATAATTCAATGGTGTCTATAATCATGTTCTTTAATTTTTCAGTCTCTACATCTCTTAGGGATAGCAAATGTTCATCATTTTCCATACATCAATGCATGTGCAATTCAACTTAGTACTGACATGTAGTCTAATTGGCTTTAAAATGGAATTTTGTTTTTTAAGTGCTAATTTTCAGGTAATGACTTTCTAATTGATTTTCTTTTTATGAAGGACCATTGATTTATTCATTTCAATGAAGCTCAGTTGGCTTCCCCAGAGAATTGATGAAAAGCTGCTGAAAACAAGGATCTGTCATTGCTGCTTTCTTTCCACCTTGCTTTGTTCTCCATTCTGTCTAAAGGATAATCTTTTCATTCTTTACCAAGCAAGCTTAGAGTAACAAGACTAAACAATCGTATTGTCTATATGCAAAAGTATGAAATAGACTTTTTAAAAAAAAAAATGCATCTTCATTCAAAGATGGATCAAGCTTTTGTGATTATCTTCCTAAAAACTAGATATTCACCTCCAATATATTAATACAACAGCTATTTAATATTTGTAGTAGTTATTCTAAGCAATCAGTTTAGATCTCACAGAGATTATATGAATTTATTTTATTTTACAAAAGAGGAATGATAATTTTTAAATGGAAGTATGAGAGACTTTGTTACCATATTGCTTGTGTCACTAAGTCACAGCTGAGTTTATATGAAGCATAGTGGAGACTACCTGGAATATTTCTGTTACAGTACAACATAGCAATCCCAGCTAGATAAACTGGAAAGCCTGTACAGATTTTATAAGCCAGATTATGTTGTTATTTTGCAAGTTGTTCCAGCCAAATTAGTTGTTTTGCTTAATTACCTGATTATTTTGATGTTATGGAAGTATACCCAGTGTTTTCTCATCTAGGTTCTTGCAATGGACAAGTTATGCATGATAGTGAGCCATTCTTTGACAAAGAACAAAGAATGTAATGACATCCGGTGACTGGATGAACAAATCAGGCAAATCCTAAATAGAAATCTTGTATATTTTTTAACACTGAGTATAAGTAACCACTGAAATAGCTTCCATAGGGGTGTGATAGGTTTGATTTTCCTTCACTTAAAATTTTGAAATGTTGCACTGTAGCCCAGACTGAGAACTCATTACCTGAGCTATTGCATGGGAGTTGGTGGTCTATGTCTACTGAACTCCAGACTAGATTATAATAATGCTCCCTTCTGGCCACAAAAGTCAGTGGGCCTCTGTAATTTGATTAATTTTTTTCTTTCTGTCTTTTTTGTTTTGTTTCATTTTTTTTTGTTTGTTTGTTTTTTGTTGTTGTTGTTGCAAAAACAGTGAATGGATTGGTTTTGTTTTTAAAGGATCTGTGCATAAATAATAGCTAATTAATTCTCAGCAAACACTTTTAAGAGTATTATCTCTCTTTTACAGACAGAATGAGTTTCAGAGACATTGGGCTGTTAGTCTAAGTTCACACAGCAAGTAAGCAACAAAGCACAACTGCCAACAGTCATTCCTGGCTGCTGTAACTTGCTATTACAAGTATTTACAGAGCTTTATCAAGCTTTCCTGCAAGTGCTTCCTGCAATTCCTGCAGAGAGCATAACATTATGATAGCCTCTTCCTTCTTAAGAACTCCGAATTTGTTCTGAGCACTTGCACACATATATTCAAAATATTCTCAAGTAGTAACTATATTAGTCTAGAAGGAAGGGAAAGATAGTGAGATCCTGGTTATTTTGCTTTTCCATTCCTTCTTCCAAAAAATAACCATGAGTACTTTTGTTTCTCTCATATTAGTTGTAGTAAAGAAATCTAATAAATAGGAAGAAGTTCATGATATCTTCAGTATCACTACAAAAGCCAGCAATATTAAGAACACCTACTGTTACTAGAAAACAGCAATGTCAATGTGATATGGCACAAGAAGATTCACTGTCTATCTACCAGCCTTTTCCTGATAATTTTGGCCTTTGCACAGAAACAGAACTGCACTCCACCCTTTTTGTGATACTGCAAATCATTATCACGGGTGAGTAAATCACTTAGGACAAATACTGGGCCTCAGTAATAAAGATCTTCGCATGTCAAAATTTCAGCCTTCTGCTTCCACGTGAGCAGGAACACACGAGACTGCTAATGGCACAGATGTTGCTCCATCGACCTCCAACTCTTGCTTTCGTTCAGTAGCTGTGGAGGCTCTCAGCCCTGCTTAGTGATAAGACTCAAGAGACTGCAGTGAAGTCATGCTGAACTCAGAATGTTTCTACCTCCTTGGTCAGGGAAGCATGTGTCCTGGTCAAAAAAAAATAAACCAGAAATACCTGAGTCACATAAAATTGCCCATGCTGCATGAGGAAAAAATATGACTTGCACACAACTAGTGATCAATTTACTCTAAATGTTTGGTTCCCTAAAATTTATAGCACAGCTTAAAATTAAATTCAGGAAGTTTCTGTTGCAAGGAAATTAGGCCATTAAATAACTTTACTATTCATTTTATGAATTGTAATGAAAAGAGGTGGATAGATGTTCAAAATGTTAAAATTCTTCCCACTGCCAATTATTGTTTTCAAAATAAATTCACCTTTGTGGATTATTAAACAAGGATTTTTTGATATATGGAATTCCTATTTCAGATATTAACAGATATTTGATTACATTTGTCCTGAAAGACAAATATACAGCCATTTTCAAAATAATACTTGATGTGAACCTGAATCTTAGAATCATAGAATCATAGAATGTTAGGGGTTGGAAGGGACCTAGAAAGACCATCTAGTCCAACCCCCCTGCCAGAGCAGGATCACCTAGATCAAGTAACACAGGAACGTGTCCAGGCGGGTTGTGAACACCTCCAGAGAAGGAGAATCCACAGCCCCCCTGGGCAGCCTGTTCCAGTGCTCCGTCACCCTCACCGTGAAAAAGTTTTTCCTTATGTTTACCCTAAACCTCTTGTGTTACAACTTATTCCCATTGCCTCTTGTCCTAACACTGGATGAGACTGAGAAGAGTCTGTCTCCATCCTCCTTACACTCAGCGTTGACATATTTATAGACATTAATGAGGTCACCCCTCAGTCTCCTCCAGGCTAAAGAGACCCAGCTCTCTCAGCCTCTCCTCATAAGGGAGATGCTCCACTCGCTTAATGAAACATTATTGGGAAATTACAGTGGTGTATGATCTCTGTTAAAGAGAAAGATATAAATTCTGAAAGAATACAGTTGGAAAGAGGTAATGGAATGAAATCTCACTATTTACTTTAAAACAAAAAGAGCACCATCAGTATCTTCTATTGTTTGTTTTGTTAAGACATTTCACAGTTTAGTAAATTTCCAGGGTTTCCAATTGGAGATTATTTCTTACTCTAAACTTGTGATATGGCTATCAGGTACTTTTGTCATGAAGGTTGAGTTGTTATTTTGCATTGTCAGAATGCACTTAAGCAGAGATGCAAGTGTTCTGCATTCCTTCCAAAATCTTTCTATTTTCATCCTAGCAGGAAAAAAAAAAGAAGAAAAAAAAAGTAGTAAAAAATAAGTTAACTGAATGAAATTCCTGAAGAACAAGGTATCTTGTAGCAATTTAGATATTTCTTTTCACACTTATTTAAAATATTTTTTATGAATTTTTGGCATCATTCCAAAAGGCCAAGTGGTTAAAACTGTCATTATTTCCCTAGGAAGGCAAGAAAATTTTAGATGCAATTTGAAGGACAAGCAGGGATGTTTGAAGACTGTCACATATTGTAATTCTGTCTTTGAAAGGCTTATTCTAAAGAGTTCTACTCCAGGTATTCTTCCTGAGTTAGGAATTTTGTGTTTGCTTGCAATTTTTTTTATGTATCTCTTCTTTATTTGGAGCCTTTTAAGTCATGTACCGAGTTTTACAAAGGATACACATGCTTTTCATTTACATTACCCATATTTATATTTAGATTGGATTTTTTCTCATATCCTGGGCCACAGAACAAAAGGTTCTAAACCTATGGTTCTTCGTCAAGTTCTTGACTTAAGGTAGTGATTTTCAGAGTATGGGCTCTTCCTAGGGCAAACTGGAGAAAAGGAAAAGAAAATGGCTAGAGATTTCCTGTATCCTAGTTATCACTGGTAACCACATTAACCTTTGGAGTTCTTCATTTTAGTGCATGCAAAGTATTTTAGATAAGTTATTTTTCTTTTCTTTCATCTTGACATGTTCAGACAGTAGAGCAGCTACATACAGAAATTGATACATGTATTAGTAGTAGATAGCAGTAGTAGTAATTTTCCTTTTTTCTCCAAGCATTGTTTCCTAAATCTTAACTTTGTACTACACATGTATTTTGTTCCTTTCATAAACATTGCAACTTGGAAGCATAGAAAAATAAAACAAAAGTATACAAAATTCCATTAAATGCATACTTTTAAAGTTTCAATAGTTTTTAATGTATTTTGTAATGGATTCAAATACATTAATATGTTTTAAGGACAGATGAAGACTTGTTTAAAGAAAGCTTATTATTTTGTTGTTATCCGGTCTTACTTCCCCTTATTGAGGAGCTCATTTGGGTTATGGAGAGCTACAGATGCTATTTACAATTAACTATAATTTCAGCATTAAACAGATACTGAAAGTATACTCGAAAAAAAAATTTGATAAATTAATTTTTTGTCCTCAAAGTTTTTTTATTGTTATCCTAATATACAATATTAACCTCCAAGTTGAAGCAATTAATATATGATAAGTAGAGTGTATTCCCCACAGCTTGATTTAAAATTGTATCCCTGTACAAATTATTTCAGTTATGGCACATTTTTTAATTCAGAGTTGTTTCTTCCATGCTGATAATCTAGCCGGAATTGAAATGGTCTGCAAAGAAGTCTTTGGACATTTCTGTGATTTCACATAGGAATGAAAACTACTCATAAATGAGAGAATTTATATATAAAAAATTGACCATCCTGATTTCCTCATCACTTGAAATCAAAGGATATGAAAACTTAAAGTATGGTAATTCTTATTTATAGTTATATATTGAAGTCACAAATTAAGTTGTCTATCATGGGCAGAGAAAGTTGTTTATTTTAATATATAAAAATTTAAAAGCCCAAAAGCTTGCTTTATTCAATGGCTATGTCCCTACTGAAAACAGACATTTCTAAACAGCATTAAAAGTATCTTAAAGGTGTCAGTCTTATTCATTATGAAACCCCAGGTTATTCCTGGTGTGGGTCTATCCAGTAACCTGAAATTTCTAAACGTTAAAATCCGTTTAGTTTATTTAAGACTAAGAGGAAATTAGTGATTATTCCCTAATGTGTTCAGAAATTTTTACTAATGATGAAATCAGTTGATCTTGACCTCAAAGATGTAACATTACTCAATGTTTAGAGGGTTGTATTTTCAAAAATTAAATCTAAATATAAATAATGAATCTTAAATCTTGGAAACAAATTACCAAAGACAAGGATAGACTTTAATCAGCAAAAGTTTTTAAGTAAAGATCATCTGTTTTTCTTGTGGAATGTAGATATGGTTAAAAATTAAAAAAAAAATAAAAAAATCTCCAAAACCTCAAGATACAGCAGCCTCATTTTTCTAGGGTATCAGGATGGATAATCACAATTTTCTTTTTGGGTAATCTATGAATCTCAAGGGTAATAGCATGTAATTATGGATATAAATGAATATCATAATGTTATTCAGGAATTCATTAAGACTCTGCAGGAAACATTATTTCTACTAACAGTGTTGAATTTATAACCCTAATGTTATTTTAATATTTTTGATGTCTATTTTGTTGTTTGGTTTTTTTTTAATTTCAACTTTTACAGTGTTTTGTCATCCTGAACAAAAATCTACATGAAATTTCTTGACCTGGAAACTAACTGCTAACATTGTGAATATTCGTAGTAGAAGTTTTTCATGTTGGGTTTGGTGTCCACACCAAAAAGAAATCGGATATTTGCTGGTCAGCTGTTGGACACATCTCTAGGATATTATGTTCGGTTTCAGAATGTGGAGAAGGGTGACTGTCTTTCTGCCTTTGCTGTGATGCTACCTGTGAAGTGACATAAAATAAAACTTAAACGGTCGATTAAGTCGGTTTGTGGGGAAAACAAGCATACACTCTTGGAGAGCAGCTCTGCTGAAAAGTAGTTGGGGGTGTTGGTGGATGAGAAGCTGGACATGAGCCAGCAGCGTGCACTTGCAGCCCAGAAGGCCAATTGCATCCTGGGCTGCATCAAGAGAAGTGTGGTCAGCAGGTCGAGGGAGGTGATTCTGCCCCTCTACTCTGCTCTGGTCAGACCTCACTTGGAGTATTGTGTCCAGCTTTGGAACCCTCAGCACAGGACCTGGTGGAGCCCGTCCAGAGGAGGGCCACAAAGATGATCAGAGGGCTGGAGCACCTTTCCTGTGAGGACAGGCTGAGGGAATTGGGGTTGTTCAGCCTGAGGAAGAGAAGGCTCTAGGGTGACCTAATAGCAACCTTCCAGTACCCGAAGGGGGCTTACAGTAAGGCTGGAGAGGGGCTGTTTATTAGGTCCTTTAGTGAAAGAATGAGGGGCAATGGGTTTAAATTAGAAAGGAGTAGATTTAGATTGGACATCAGGAAGAAGTTCTTTACTTTGAGGGTAGTAGAGCAGTGGAATAGGCTACCGAGGGAGGTGGTTGAGGCCCCATCCCTGGAGATATTTAAGCTGAGACTGGACAAGGCTCTGAGTAGCCTGGTCTAGTTGAGGGTGTCTCTGCTCAATGCAGGGGGGCTGGACTAGATGACCTTCGGAGGTCCCTTCCAGCCCTAGCCTTTCTACGATTCTATGATTCTATGTCCTACCTCAAATGTTCATGTAATACGAAGTTAACAAAGGATTGCAGTTTTGTCCTGGAAAGAAGTCACTTTCCGTAGCAAAATGCACAGATAGTATGGTAATGTTTCTGCATAAGAAAGGTAAGAAGAATCAGTATGTACAAGTATGAAAAAAATAATTAATTCTTGGGTTTTGGATGTAAGAGCAGGGTGGAAGAAGTAGTTCTTTTTTTGTTTTGGCTTTTGGCTTCATTACTCAAAGTAAATTAAACAAATATAATGTCCTACAATAGTGCTGGAGGAGAAAAGAGCATTTCACTTGCATTCAGTTAATATTAATCATGTTCTGGAAACTGTGGCTGTACTGATACAGGGTTTTTTATGTTTTTGGTTTGTTTGTGTATGTGGGTTTTGTTTGTTGGACTTTTATAAAGAAAAACTAGAAACATCAGTACACATTTAAAACTCAGTAACAGGTTTGAAGAGGAAACATATTGGTAATTTTTATTTCATGTATCTGAAATTATAGTCTGGGTATAATTCTTTGCTTTATGATTCCTCTGATTCTGTGTCTTTAAGTTTTTAAACTTTTTCTGGGAATTGGTGTACAAACTCAAAATCTGTAGGAGTCATCTGAAGACAATATTATCCCTTAGAGATTTATTGAGACTTAAAAATTTCTTGAGACTCATGTTAAAATAATAATAGAAAGTATTCCTTTAGATGAGACCAAGTTCTTCTGAAGTGTGCTAATGGTTAAACAGACTATAAAATGTTAGCATGTTTTGTTAAAAAAACTCAATAATGTTATGTTGCTGAATCATTTGGTTTTGCTTGGATATGTGGAAGGGTAGAAAGGCAACAAATTCAGCTTTTGGCATTATTCTTTGAATGTATATTATACACCTAATTATGATGTATACATAGTTAGAATATGTTTTCATAATATAAAGACAGTATTTGAACCTGAAAGTAAGCCCCCTAGGAATCAGTAGAGAATTGAAAGTAGTAATGTAATCAAAATTGTGGGTCTGATTAAAAAATGCTAGGATATACTTTGAGCATAGAAAAGATGTATATTAACTTATATTGAAAGCCTGTTACTAGAGGTTCCTTACTATGAGTATGTGAGTGTTTTTTTCAGAAATTGGTGGTACTACACTCATAACTTGCTTAACAGAATTGTGTGGCTGAGGATGTGGGTAAATGTACTGAAATTAGGACTTTACTGATATTACTGATAGTAGAATCAAGTTCATATGAGCACAGAGTGCCACCAGCAGCATTATAATGTTTAGTTTATCCACATGTTGTTAATCCGGAACAATTAACAGCTCTTGTCATTTTATAGTCATCAGTCTCAAAGATGAGATTCAGTACTTGTTGAAGGTATTGTTTGAGGCTTTCATTATTTGGTATAAATGAAATATCTGCCATAGCTTTTAATTGCTTTCAGTTACTGTTTTTCTATTTAGGTGTATTACTGTGCATTATGATTGCAAAGGATGCTGTAGAAATGTAGGTTTACTTTAAACATGTTTGTTTTGGTTTTAAGGAAAGAGTATGTAAGCTGGAGTGTTACTGATTGTGATGTTCAACAGAGAGAATAAAGAAATAGTTCTTTAAGCAAAAGCCTACTGTTTCCTAGCACCTATTCTCAGTCCATTCTGCACTAGGATGTGAAAGTACAGGAAGATGTTAAAACTGAGCTAAAATAAAACAACCACAAATTCATTGCTTTCTGACCCACTCCACTTTTTTTCTGTTTACTTGCTTTTTTACTTGTTTACTTGTTTCTTTCTTTGTGCAAACGAGTTGTTTTTTCCTCTTTTGTTCCTCTTTCCTACTTGAAGTTAATCTCATAACATTTTCCTTTACCCAAGTCCTGTTATTCATGCTGTGTTTCACTTTACATCATACATTTTGGCTGGATTTTCATAGGTATAGAGCAGTGAAATGTTTCAGCAGCAGTGAGGTATTTAGAGCTTGACTCCATTTCTTAATGAAGTTAAGGGCTTTTGTTTTTTGTTGTTTTTTTTTTAATGTTCATGTAGTAAAACATGAACAGCGTTTTGAAGGATCTGGGTTTCTCTGAAATCTACTATTGACTTCACTTAGCATATGCAGAACCAGTATGTAATTTGAATTTTTCCAGGGCCCCTGGATTTGGACTGCCCTGCTATGCTGAACACCTTTCCACAGCACTGTTGGCCACTAGCGCCACCCCACTCCTCTCCTTGATGGTGCAGAGTCTTGAGAACTCAAGTGAAGAACAAAGTTTTCCAAATTTTCTTTGCTCTGCAGGCAGAGGGCTGACAGCCATAACCGAAGCTGTCAACTTTTCAAGTTTGTAACCCTTATAGTTTTGGGGAAAGTATTTATTTTGAGAATTTGTTTTCGGGTTTTGAGGTGTTTTTTTTTTCTGTAAAATAAAATTGTTAAGGTTTAGCCAGCACCATGTTGTAATCACCTTGGAGTCCTCAATGAAAACCTAGCTATGTTTCTGACAGACATCTTCTGTTTGTGGATGTTTCCATATTTTATAATACCACACTTTTATTAATGTGGATTTACATGCAAATCCTGTTTCTGATTATGAGATCCATTTATAGATCGATACTACTGTGGAACATAGACTCTACAATGTTTTTTCACTGTTGCTGTGTCAAAATAAAGCTAGAAGCCCAGATTTTTTCATAAATTCAGACCCATAAATTATTCCCACCTTTGCTTGAAAAGCCAATGGCAAAATATAACTGTCAAGAAGTATAATAGTAAATGTATAATTTGTTATGAAAAAAAAAATTAGTTCTTCCTCCTAACTGGAAAAGAAATGTCATCCTACTATTCCATGCATTGCTCTATTTTTTCATCACCCTAATAAGATCATACATTGAATTAATTTCAATACTTGTCTGTGATTAAATAATTAATTTGGATGGAGGATTCTTCACCTGAATTAAGTCAGGTGAAGAATTAATTTTCCCCTTAAGCAATTTAGGTTCTCTGGTATATATGTGATGATTTCTTTGGATGAAGTATTTTTTCTCTGTTTCACTAAGAGTTGGAAGATAGCAAACATCCTTTTGTTCATTTGGTTGAGTATCTGACCAACATTCATTAATTATTTTCCTCTTTGGTTAAAATATGAAAACTTCCATTTTTGTTCATTTAATAACATTTCATTCAGTCTTGAGCCTCCTTACTTCAGATAAAAGTTTTTTAATCCTAAGATTTTTTTGAATCCTTTATTGTAAAAGATATTCAAAGCTTTTCCCTAAAATGAGATTTTGCAATGTACTTCTTGCGTCCATAAAGTTGTGTACTGAATGGTATTACAAAACTATCCTTTTGCAGGTAACTAACCCCATTTTTCTCAGTTTTACTTAACTAATGCTATTAAGCTGTATGTTACTGTACTACCATGGCAAAATACTGCTATAAGTTTATGATTTAGCTTTATTGTTTATAAATATCAGTTAGAATATCATTGTTTTTCCAGAAGCCAAAAGCTTTCTAAAAAAAGCCAACAACAACAAAAAACAACCAAACAAGCAAACCCAAAGATAAACAACACACAGACAGAAAAAAAAAACAAACAAAAACAAACAACAAAAACCCCAAACCAAATCAAAACCAACCAACCAACCAAAAAAACCCCCACAAAACTTAATTAGTTGGCCCATTAAATATATTATCTGTCCTATTAACCTGTCCTGGTAATTTTTGAAAAATACTTGAAGATGATCAAATTTTACTCTTAAGGAAGATAATTACAAAACTCTCAGTACTTTTGAAAGCTCCATTCAACATTTGTTCAAAAGCAGAGCCTAGAAAGGATTTGGGACCTTATTTTCTTACCTTTCTTCATTCTTATTATTATGCTGTCTGGTGGAGCATTGCCTTTGAGAAAAGTGGTTGTTGCTCACATCACTCTTGTCATGGTTTAGGCTCAGGGCAGCCCCTTAGACCAATCTTTTCATTGAAATATGAGCTGAAACATAAAGCAACTTACAGAATTCAGTATCCAATACAAGGAGAGAAATGACTTGTAGAACAGAAGATTTTGGAATTGGACTGAAACAGCACTACCTGATTTACAGAAAGTGAGCCATTTGTGTCATTTTCCCAGCTTGGTTCAAAGAAAGAACATGTTGCCCATGAAAAGCAGGAATCTGGCAATATTATTTCATTGCATTCATGATATTAATAATCTGAAATATTTGTTTAATTTATACAGGTATTTCCATCTTTTCCTGAAAAATAGTTTTGTAAGGGGGTTTCTTATAATACTTTAAAAATGTATTATTTATTTTTATCCAGGGATCCACTCCCTGTTTACAGTAAAAATATCTCTTATTAGAGACATGGGTCTAAATTATACTTACAAATTGTATTATAATATTTGTTAACCTTAGCAAACATGTGGCTTTGAAGATTGTATAAACTCAATTTTTAATTAAAACCTGCCTATGTCTATGTAGAGAACTCAGTCAGAAAAGAAGATTTTACAGCAGTAGTACGTAATTCACAGGCTCCTGTAAATTGATTTTTCAGCCTTGCAATGATGGATTTTTGCCTAATGTTTGCACTAGCCACAGAGTGTGTATTACTGTACCACATTTATCTAAATGAAGGCTGTTTTTAAAAGATACTGATGTGCTGGAGGCTAAATGGAATACATTTTAATAACCTGAGAAACAAATGACAGACTGCCCTATTCTCTATGGTGTTTATGTGTTCAGCAAATGTTACTGGATCATATAACAATAGAAACCCTTAAAATATCAAACACCTGCTGTTTCAGCTTTGAGTCTTTCTGACAAAGGACTGGTAAAGCACAAGTCATGGCATAAAGTTTGGAGAGCTATGGAAAATATATTCTAACTTTTTAGGAATCATTTTTCATCCAATGTTTTATCAAATTATATAGAAAATATCATACCCTTCTATATTCAGCTTCCTTTGCCCCTAATACTCCTAGCAAATTAAACAAATAAACCAACCCCAAAGTAAAACAACCAGAAAAAAGATAAGATTATTTCAAGCATCACAAGATCAAGACATGTGCGAACAGTAATTGCTCTTGGAATATGGAGCTTTAACTTGCATGCTCTTAAAATATATCTTTTTAGTGGACCAAAGACTTTATTTCCTCCATGAAGTTCTGTGAGTCCTAGAACAAGACTAAGAGAATAGGCAGCTGTTCAGTAGGATTTTTTTTTTTTGTCCTTATTCAATATATTCTTTCCTTTGTTGTTTATTGTCTTCTGTTCAGCTCAGAAGACAGAACTGTTAAGTTCTTTATAAACACCACTTTAATATGTAAGTGCTTCATAGACATTAATCAACATATCTTACAAGCTCAGCTATGAAGTGAGGAGTGCCATCATCATCATTTAGCACATCAGTATCTGCAGTACAGAATTATTAAGGTGACTGTAACTGTTAGTGTATGTCATAATTTTTGGAGTCCACCAAGGAAGAATCTTCTAGGTCTTCCTTACATTTGCTACAATCTAGACATCCTGTGCACTGCAGAAAATAATTATTCATCCAAGATAGCCAAGGAATAAGTAGTATCTGGGAATGTAATTAGGTACATCTGTATACAAAGGGACTACATAAATTTTCTTTCAAACTTTTGATGCCCTTATTTTGCAGTAGTATTCCTTAGAGCTCAGTTTTTCTTGTCTTTGTTTTTCGTTCCTCTATGTACAAAATTACAAACCAAATGCTAAATATTTACTGTACTGGTTTCCAAAACTCCCTTGAGAGCTCTTGTGTCCTTTCCTGACTTCCAAAGTTTTATTAACCAAAACCATACTGTGCTGTGGGTGACAGCTACGGTTAGGAAAGAAACTGAACACGCGCTTTCCAGTGGGTAATACCTCAAAAGTAAAGGAAGATTTAAGAATTCTTAGAAATTTGAGAAACAGAAAGAGTCCCTGTCTATTGTAGGATGCAAATTATTTAAGTGTTCATATTGACAGGAAAATGACTGGTGTGTGTAATCCTACTGATAGAGCATGGGTATCTTCTTACCCAGAACAACCACTCTGGGTTGGATACTTCTATTAACATGTTAAATGAGTAACAGATTAGTGGTGGAAAATGAGTTACTTTCTTGCTTACAGCAGTTGTTCCATGATTTCAGCATATCCTTTGTGGACAAAGAGGTCTCACTGCTGCTGCTTTGGTATTCTTGTGAAACATTTGGTCATTATCAAAGAAGCATTTAAACCAAATTTCATTGTAACCTAAACACTCAGAGGACTTCACTACCTAATGTTTTCCTTCAGAACGGAACCTTTTTAGCATGTGAGATAGATGTAATACAGTAGTTTTCTTTTTCTTCTTCTTTCCCTTAGGCATTTCCTGGGAATACAAACTCTGATAGCGTGGTCCGGCATGATTTACAGCATCCAGTTATTGCTCGCTATGTACGGATAGTTCCTTTGGACTGGAATGGAGAGGGCCAGATTGGGTTAAGAATTGAAGTCTACGGATGCTCCTATTGTAAGTTTTTTTTATGGTCATCTGTTTGCACTTTTTTCCGCCTAAATAAAAACTGATTGTGGAGCTCAGATTGAATCTCAAGTACTTTTTGCTTAGATTAAGATGTCCCAGGATTGCTAGTTATATAGCCTACGGCTTCATGAAATATTTATTGTAACTTTAACTCTGAGTTTCTGGTTTGTTCTTCTAAGAACAAAGAAAGAAGATGCAACATTCGAATTTACAATAATACTTTGAAGTTGATCCTTTTGTTCTTCATGGCTTCTTTTGCAAAAGACTTTGAGTATTATATAAGCTTGAATGAGCCAATTGAGAAAAAAACAGTATTCACACAAATGTCACATTGGGTCTTGAGGGAAACAGCTGCAAAAAGGACATCATCTATTGCCTGGTGCTAGAGATAAAATTAAAATGAATAAATAAGAATTCTATCAGAGTGGCTCAGATTGTCTAAATATGCGACGTTTTTTCAGAGGTTTTTCATTCAGTATTTGAATATGACTTTAGAATTTTTTTTTAAAATCCGGATGAGCAATGGTACAAATGCTTCTGAAGTTAAGTTCAGAACTGATTGTTTTAAGAGAAGCAAGGGTTGCAGCTAAATCCACTGCCTTTTATTCAATCCAGCCAGTGCTTAAAGAAAGTTTAGAAATCTGTAGTAAATTAGGTGTCTGATGTCCTATATCTAAGTATGTATTTTTTTTATGTAGTATGCTGGCTTTGTTGCTATTATAGGTGGAAGGAGCATACTGATCTTTTAAAACCAGATGTTAGAATAAGGTGAGAAGTACACATCTAGAAGTACTCATCCATAGACTTCACTGGGTAGCTTAAGGCATACAGGAGCCTTTTGCCATACTAACCAGTAAAACATAAAATAGCCCAGAGATTACACTGGTTTTGATTTGAATAATCAAAAGGCTACGTATTTCCATCTAGCACCAATAAGAATTATGAAGAACAGAGTTTTGGTGTTTGTTTTTTTTTTTCCAATTTCCCTGCAATGAATTAAAGCCCTGTTTTAAAAAATGCATATAAAACCACAGAGCATTTCCTAGCAGCTTTAGTAACTTAGCTGTGAAATCAAATAAAACTTCCTGTGGTGCTGGTGGTTCTCTGCTGAGGGCACACATGGATGTTAGGTACATTTGTAACAAGGTAACAGCTTAGCTGTTATCCGAGGAACTGTAGGTTATTCTAAGGTTGATTCTTACTCAAAGAGAAACTGATTTGCTTCTGAAGTTTTAGGTACAGCTGTGATTATTCAATACATGGCTCTTGATCAACAAGGGCTTACCATCATACTGCAGAACTGTAAATACTTAATTTTAAATATACCTTCTTGCTTGTAAATTAAATGCAAAATAAGGTGTTTGATACAAGAAACCAGCGTCCAGTTTACTGTGAAATATGACACTCTCTAAAAGAAGGAATGTAGTAGAATCAAACAATAAACCCCATGATCCTTGCTGCAGTGGTTACAGGTAAAAGTAGTAGTATTTTTTATGAAATGCATGGACAAAATACTGTAGGTACACAACAGGATGCTTATTGAAGCTTGAAGTAAATGTGAGAAAAAGTATAAAACACAGTTTGTTGACAAAATTATTTCAGTTGTTTGATGAGAAGTTGCTTACTGGACAGACTTTTGGAGGAGAATAAAAGCATGTGCCAAGGAAACAACATATGGAACTATGAAAACTGGTATAATGTGTCATCACAGAAGAATTGACTTGGCCAAACATATCTTTGTAATTTTACTAAGAGAGTGTTGCTGGTATGTTTGTATTGGAAGTGATTTCAATAACTCTTGTTTTTTTTAAATATAAGATCAATAATAATACTTTACATTTTTATGTGTATAGGGACTTTTCTTTCAAAAACCCTCCTAACATACAATGTGGTTTTTACAGACAGGAATTGGGCTGTCCCCAGAAAGCTGTGAGAAGGTATCAGACAGAGCAGTTGAGAAAAAAGAAAAAAAAAGTCACTGTATTAAGAGAAAGGAAGGCAGCTCTTTGGTATGACTACAGGAATAAGGGAGTAATGTGTACAAAGTCCCAACTTGTCTTCATATTAATCTTTTTTTGAGACAGTGTATAATGAATGATGCATCGTTCCATATAGATGTGTCCTTTGGCAGAGGAAAAGTTTTTAACCTTATGATTAGAAGTGCATATATTTGCATACAAATATAAGCACTGTCATTAAACAGTGTAATTTGCAGATTAATCCTGCTGTCATTGAAGGAACTGGCCATTTAGATAATCAGTAATTTTTCAAGCCTGATTAAAAGATAGGCTTTTAGTCACATCTGCCCCTGTTTTGGAAACATTGCCTTAATAAAAAGGAAGCCAAATATTCACAGTCATATTTTTTCTTTACATTTCTAGACTAATATTGAATACATTCTTTTATTTAGGTATTTTAGAGAGTATGCTTGCAAATACAAAAATCAGATTGTTTCTCATAGTGCAAGCAAGGTTTAACTGGGAAGCCATACATTTAGTAACCAGAAAAACCCTTTCCTTGCACAATACTGAAACTTGGTCATTAGTCTCAGAGTATTAAGAAAAATACTTCTTTGTATTGAACTGCTTAGTCATAACTCAGGTTGTTAGTTGATATATTTTCTGCTTCCTATTTTGTTTTGATATGCATATAATTTTGTTTGTTTATTACAATTATTATAAATATTTTAAATTTTGCTATTGTTTTTTTGTACCAGAAGTGAAATCCATGTTCTTCTTTGCTCAGCAAATTAAAGTTTTAAATTAGTTATGATTTTTAGAGAGGGATTAGAACTCACATCTGTTCCATGTAGAAGTTCATAGCAAATCTTTCAGTTTTGCACTGCTTTAAGTTTGAAATCTGGTCTGTCTTTGAAATTGGATCTTTGCATTTTGTGTAGGTGGGATCTGTGAGGTTGTCTTCTAACAGAAGAGCTCATAGAAAACCCCCACATTTATGACCTCACTCTACAAGATTCAGACTGAACTTTGTATTTTTATCTGTGAATAATTGGTGACATTGAATTTAAAAAAGCTTTTCATTTTCCATAGGACAAAACTGTAATGGCTATGTTCGTGGAAGAGTTGCATGACAAAAACAAGATTTGAAAACCACAAATAGACTATTATGTAACATAAACAACAGTGTTTAGTCAATGGGAGTTTCAGGTTTTAGTTTAAACCAGTCTATTTCACACACTGTAAAAGGAAAAGAGGTCCTTTACTCTTGAAGTGACATCATTTATCAAAAAGCAAGTCACAGAGGAGGTAACAGTATAACCAAAGGCAAAATATACACTGAATCAGTTCAGTCAAAAATGATGGCAGAATTTTATTCGTCCTCTTTTGGAGACAGAGAGCAAAGTCATATGACATATTATCTTCCATCATATCCACATTTATTAATTTTTCAGACAGGCAGCAAATACATGGCATCTGGAGGCTATGACAACTACAATATAGTACATTTTACTGCTGGTTCGTGAAGATCATAATAAGCTCCTGCAGGATCGTTGCCATGTGAATAGTTCCCTTAATCTCCATCTTGTGGCAGATGAATGCCTACAAAAGGGGTACAGTTGCATAGTCTTTGACTACACTTTCAAAGGTAACTTTATGAGGCTTTCTGGGTGCTGAAGTTCTGTGAGTGGAAATCATTCACTGATGCTTGTTTCACAGAGTTTTCTTGATAGGCTTTTGTTGATTTTCTGTGTCTAAACTGTATGTCTGTACCTTTTTGACACAGTTGTACATCTGATGGTAAGAATTTTCAAATTCCTGATGATTCACATATGAAATGCAGGATATAGTTGAAAAAAAAAAATCACTTGGAGATGGCAGAAAGTCATGCAAATTCTCAGTATACTCAAGGCAATCAGGTGACAGGAAGAATAATAAAGCTCCGTGAATGACTGTGAACTAAGCTGTTTCCATTCACTGACCCGCTCTGTTTGCTAATACTTAGGAAGCAGTGAGACAAACAAGTATCACCTGAACAAGTATCACCTGAACAAACACTTGAATGTGTTTGCAGATCTGTTCATTTCAGTTATTTGCTATACTGCCTGTTTTGTGCTACATCAAATGGTACTGTTTCAGTTTCCTGACAGGTGACTGATTTTTTAGGGTGGGAGGGAAAGGAAGGAAAAATAGTAACCACAGTCCTTAAGGTTTTATGAAATAATGAATGTTTGTATGCAGAACATTTACTCTCCAGATAAAGTGAACAAAACCTTGACCATATAAATATGTTACCAGAATAAAAATAAGATTTGGAGATGCTGTTGAAGGATGAGCCAAGTGAATGTTTGCAAGAACTGATTAGGAAGTATTAAGTGCTAAAACCTACGCGCTGAACAGATCTTTTAGGTAGTCATTAATGTAAATTAATCCTGTCCACCTGCAGTGACTTTGACTTAAGCCATTGTTTCCTTTGGCAGTTAATTCCACATTCAGCTATACTCATTGTTAAGAAAATTTCTGTGCTACTTGTTAGAAATCTTCTTTGCTTGGATTCAGGCTCTTGAAGCTACCTAACTATTCATCTCTCATTTGCTGTCTCTCATTGTTGTCATACATGCTTACTGAGAGACCTTTGTCCTGTCCAGAACCATCTATTTCATCCAAATATCCAACCTTTTTTCCCTGTTTTTCTTAAATGTCAGTATGTCTTTCTTTATAAGCATTCTTAACATGGTTTTCCTCCATCCGCTCTACAGAAAGAGAGGGTTGTGATTGTTCCTACATGCATGTTCATATAATCTGATGTGAAGGTGACTGGTTTCTGTCCATTTCTTATCTTTAATTATACCATTAATAAATATGAGTCTATTTTGGTAGTAGATATTACTTAAAATTCAAAACATACATTTCCTCCATTTTTTTGGATACTATTTGTGTAGAGCATTACTTCTAAAATCATAAGATACAAATTGAAACAAAAAATATTTCCAAATAATGTTTCCAATTTAAACTCTTTTTTTTTTTTCCTCATGGAGTATTTCAGAAATATTTGACATAAAAAAAAAAAAAAAGTAAAAAAAATTTCATAAGAACATACCTTTATATTTTATTATTTACCTTGTTGGTAATTTGGTACAATATGAATATATTTTCCTTAACTTTTTCAAACTGGCAACAAACTGAAAAGTCCATTAATTTTCCATTTCTTGTTGTAATGAGGTTACTGGTAAGTATTCTCAAGCATCATGGCTTTGAGAACTGCAACAACTATGTGTGTTCTTCACAGATTCATTTGTTAGCTGCCAATAAATAATCACTCAGAGAAAAACATATATTTTGCATGACCACATGCCACACCAGCTTGTTCAATTGTACTACCAGGCAGCTTTCAATTACACTTGAATATTTTCTTTCTTAGTTTGGAAAAAACACTTTTCATTATTTTTTTTTCTGTGTAATGAACTAAAACTCGTTTCTGCTAAATAATGTATGGCCAAATATAATAAAATTGTGCAGATTTTTATTACAGTATATTAAATTCAGATCTGTCTCTTCTCTTGTGGAAAAGAATAGACTAACATTTGCTGATAGGCTTTCCCATAACTGCCCACAAACCTCACAGAAAGGGTCTTCCATACAGTGGTTTGTGATAAGTTAATAGGAGGATGGACATTTAAAAAGTATCATTAGTATCTATAAATATCTGAAAGAGTAGAAAAAGGAAGTACAGTTACAGTATGCAAAGTCAGGATGGTAGCATGCAGTGATATAAATTATAAATAAAATATTACTATATAATGTAATATATTATTACAATATTAATTATAGAGAAATACTATAATGCAAAGTAAGATAAAACACAGTAAAAAACTTCAGTCTAACCACAATAGTCTCACCTTTAATCTTTTTTGGCTGAATGAACGCTCATGATAGTTTTGCCCAGCATTACTTTCTTTCATTCCTGTAAGTGGTGGTTGATTCATTTGTCCGTGATGAGTTATTCACTAGAGAAATCAGGTGGCTTTTTTCTTATGAAGCAAAAAAATTCAGTAGATTTCAAACTATAGGTCTTGGTTCCATGCCATTGATTTGGTGCCTGAAGGGCCTCAATGGTATTTGTTTTCCTGCATGTCTGAAATAAAACGTATTTTAAGGATTCAGTTACTTCAGAGCTTGGTTCAATTTATTCTGCTTTTTTCTCTAAAGTTTAGGTGAAGATGATGCATATTGTATTTTTACATTAAGCAAAATGGCAAATGGAATCTTGCTGTGAGTAAGCTCTTATTTCCTCTCTGTCAAAGGTAATTTTAGTGTTCGCTGATATGAAACTGCATATACTAAAGGGTCAACATTGCTGACAGAAAATAACCAAATTTGACTCTTCATAGTAATACTTTTATAAGGCAAAATGAGCCTTGGTACTTGTATGCAGTATATCCCCAATCTGAAATGAATTTCTACACAAAGTCCCATTTCAGTGGTTCCATCTTTATGAGAACAGCTTTGGAGATTTAGGTCACTATGGTGCCAACTTTTCCACAAATCCTCTAAAACATGGAAAATATGAAAAGTTTTACCATCACATAAGGGTGATATGGTTGGGAAGGAAGGCTTTTTTACCCATGGTGGGCTAGCAAGTGTCCATGGGGGTTTTTTGCCTTCCTCTGCAGCACTGAGCATGGCCCCTGGCCAGGCCTCCTTTGGGCCTCTTGGGCCAGGTGCCTGCTGCTCTTGCTCCACAAAGGTGGCTTTCATGTCCCCATCTAGAGGGAGAAAGCATTTTAGACTCCCAGGGTGAGGCCCCAGGATGGCACCTAGGGGTTGCTTCTTTTCCTCTGTAGCACTGAGCAGAACCCCTTGTCAGGCCTTCTCCGGGCCCTTTGGCTCAGATCTTGCACTTCCAGGCACCACTTGTGCCCTGGCTACCTTACCCAGGGCAAGCTTGCAGTGGGAGTGAGCTCTGCTCTTCCCTGGGCTCCATTTCCCCAGGGGATTCTTGCTTGTTCACAGCAGCATCTGCTTGGAAGGTCTCCATCCTTGCTGTCCCATCACAGCTGCCACTTGCCAGCTCTCCCTGCAATTGCAAGACAAGAACAGCACAGGCATGAGAACGCTCTCCATGCCTCACTGACCAAAAAGCACAGCGGAGCAAGTTTTGGAGGGCAGAAGGGATTCTTGTCATTGATACACGTGACCTACTTTGGAAAATACCCCACAGTACCGTACACCGCACCTTTTGAGTGTGGTTGGTCCTGATGCTCAAACTTCACATTCTCACTCTTCAGGAAACAGGTACTGCTGGGCTTCTCTTCCTGCTGCTGCTCTCTGTGTCTTTCCTTTGCCAGACTGCACAGGATGTTTTTTCAAGCTAATCTGAAAAATTCATCAGCCCAATTCTGGCTGCACACATGCCTATGTTAGTATTTATTTAGCCTAGAGAAGAAAAGATTGAAAGGAGACCTCTCAATGGCTCTAAATATCTAAAGGGTGGGTGCAAGGAGGATGGAGCCGAACTCTTTTCAGTGGTGCCCAGTGACAGGACAAAGGGCAACAGGCACAAGCTGGAACACAGCATGTTCCTCCTCAACATGAGGAAAAACTTCTTTACTGTGAGGGTGACAGGACTGGAACAGGCTGCCCGTGGAGGTTGTGGAGTCTCCTTCTCTGGAGATACTCAAAACCTGCCTGGATGCAGGTATAATGTGCTCTAGGCAAACCAGCTTTGGTGAGGGGGATGGACTAGATGATCTCTAGAGGTCCCTTCCAACTCCAGAGAATCTGTGGGCAATCGACAGTAGACACCCACTATGACATTTGCTTTTTTTTGCATGCCCTAATCTTCAGCCAGGAGCTTTCAATCACATGATCCCTAACCATAAGGGCTGTACAGAGAAACCTCTCTTAAACACACTGCAACTACTCCACCTCACGTGCCCTGTCTATCTCTCCTGAACAGTCAGTAGCCCTCCAACCTGGAACTCTAGTCATGAGACTTATTCCACCAGCTCTTACTAATACCAATGACATCATAGCTCTGAGACCAGACCAATGCTTCCTGTTCATACTGTTTGTTTCTAACACTGCCTGCATTGGTGTACAAGCATTTCAGATGTGCTCCTAAACTCTTAGTGCTCCCTCAAGCAGCATGAATGTTCTGATTGGCATTGTCACCCTCAGACTATGTCTTGCCAACCCTTGGTTTACCTTTAACTCTCCTGATGGTATCCTCATCCCAAGGGCGCACCCCTCACCTTTCTCTCCAGCCTCTCCAGAAGATGGAGCTAACTGGTGAATAAGATAAAGATACCTGCAGTGTTCATTCAGTCCAACACTTCTTGTAGCTCCTAAAGGTCTGTAGGAAAATAGGCAGTCAAATTCTTTTCTGCGTCTGTTTCATATACCAGTGAATTATACTAAAACCCAAAAATGCTTGGCTTGTTTAAGCAACCTCTTAGTTTCAATGGCTTCAGTTAGAATGGTGTCAGGCATCACGCAAGCTTTCTGAGATTGCTGCTGCTCTTTTAGTCTAAGCATTTCTAAGGCTGTCACAAGAAGTTATTCATGCACAAACGGCAGAAAAAGTGTCCCACACAATGTACATGGTAAACTATTGTCACTATTCAGATGCAGCCCTTTTTGTTAGAAGATTTGACGATATGTCTTGGACTCCATGATACCAGACCACTTCTCATACCAGACCACTTCTCATATTGTTCTGAGCTGCACAGAAAAACAATGGAATACTGAATAATTTTCTTTTGAATATAGCTCAAGTTATGATTTTACTATAATTACTTTTGGTCATGGCTTCATTTGGATCTTCAGATGGTTTCACAGCTTGCTCATTGAATAGAGAAGATGTACAGAGAGCACTTAAGAAATGCCTGTTTGTACTTGGTGGAGACTGAGGTGAAGAAAAATCCTTTAAACAATAGTTACCATTATACCTCAGAGATGATCAAAACCTGTATAGTATCATCTCATTTATAGTGCATGTGATATTAGTAAAATGGATATAGAAATGTGAAAAATAAATTGATCTGATTTTTAAATATTAGGAATTTATGGTCTATTTAGAATTTCAATGTCCTTTACAAAGTCACGTTGAAACTGGGTAAATAATGTATGAAAACATTTTCTTAAATACATTCATGTGTTTACATGTATCAATTACATTTAAAGCTCTGTTTTAACATTTGACAAATGTTCAGTCATTTAACTTTACTGACAAGGTGTAAGCTGAAATGACAGTCATAATCAGACTGAAAATCTATTACCTCAAATTTGAAGATAATCTTTGAGTGTATTTTAACTGCAAACATAATTCTGAGATCTACATTAATTTAGAAGAACATAAAGTCATGGCATATGGCCCATAAATATATACATACATACCTATTTCATGTACTTAGATTGAGCTGTTTCTAAATAAATAGCTAAGTCATTCCTATGCTATCTAGAAATTTAGACACAGAAGCTCTTCATAAAAGGGCTTAACATTTTAATAATTTAAAATTCTGTCTTTAAATAATGAAGAAATCTTAAAAAAAATTTAAAAGCATGTAAGTAATTGGAAAATGGAGAACTAATTTTTTGTATCATTTTAATTCTGTGTATTCATCAGATTTTATCAGCCAAATAATGAATAGCTTTATATGAGATAGCATCCCACAAATTCTCAACGGAAACTTTCCTACATGCTAATGTTTCTGTCTTTTCATTTCCAGATCAGCAAAGTAATTAGACTTTAATTCTTTCAATATGGACATGTTCCTGAATGCATTTTTTTGTCAAACACCATATGTATTTAACTGTCCTCTTGATTTTAAATAAATTTAAGAACCTGGGATACTGGTTTTCTGAAACCACAGCTATAAAAACGTCCTTAGAAGGACAATATAATTTCCTTACCTAAAAACATTTAATGAATTGGTTAGCAACAGTTGGAATTTATGTACTAAGTCTATATGCAAGCTTGGTGATGCTTCTTGTGTAGTGATTCAGTTTGGTGATTCTCTTTGTTTAGCAGTGAATGAGTTCCTCTGCTTAAGCTTACTAACATCAGTAGGAAGCATCTTTTGGTTTCTATGAACCCTAGATTAGACTTTTCACTTAAAATTGAAAAGGAAAAAAAAAAAAAAAAAGGGAGAATCATACCCAGGATATTTTGTTAAGTGGTAATGATGGTAATGAAACATTAGAGAGGAGCAAACTTTCAGTGATCACATACTGGTCAGAGAAGGCAGCAGCTCATCTTCTTTAAGGTGGGACTATATTTTTGTAGTTTGTGGTAAAGGATGTTGGTGGTAGAGTGATCTGAGAAAAGCCTGTTCAGCTGCAGCACATACTAAAAAGGAAACAGGTAGTGAGGATTTACAGTCATAAATTCGTCTCAATTGTCTTGCATTACCAGTGAGGTGTAACTTATATTCATTCAGCTTATTGTTGTCTTAAATGGTTGTTAAACGGAGACAACAGTTTTAATATATATCTTCAGTACCACCTTTTTATTGACTGCTGTACTAGAAGACCCAAAAGGCAGCTAGTGACAGGACGAGAGGGCTGTGCTAGGGGAGGTTTAGGTTGGATCATAGGAAGCACTTCCTCATGGAAGGGGTGATTAGACTCTGGAATGGACTGCCCAGAGGGGTAGTGGAGTTGCCACCCCTGAAGGTGTTTAAGGAAGATTGGATGTGGCACTTAGTGACATGGTCTTAGCTGATGTCATGGTGTTGGGTCACAGGCTGGACTTGATGATCTTGGAAGTCTATTCCAGCCTCATTAATTCTGTGATTCTGTGAACCTAGTGTACTCTGTTTTAGCTGTTTATCACTGCAACTTTCCTCCTCCTAACATTATTTTTATTTTTCTCTACCTTCCATTGTCAGTTCTTTTTTTCCAAAAGCCTTTACTATGACTGCTCTCTCATTTCTTTAAATGTGAATAGTTTCCTCATTCCAGTCCTTGTCTGATTTTTCCTAAGTACAATGTGGAAAACAAAGGGAACATTCAGGACTCGTCTCTGAGTTTTGAACGACAGCAGGAATGCACAGTCCTTTTTATGCACTTAGATAATGACTATGTGGCCACTTGGGAGTATGAATGAATAGTCTGGCAGATTTCATTTGTGGAAAAATGTTAGAGTGATTTCTGTTGAGCTATTCACACAGTCAGCTGTTTTACTGGGAGCTGGGAATACCCATCATCCCTCAGCATATATATCATTCTTTCTAAAATATGGGTATGTGATGGTGAAGGCCTTTAAATCAGATAATATTTGAAATGGTCAGGTTCAGGATATATGGTAAATTTCAGACTCAAGTTTTGCAGGCACATCTTTTGCCCCAGTCAAATCTCAGCAAAAGATTTACATAAATTTAGGACTAAGATTACTTGTAGCAGCTTCACAGAAGGATGTTTGCCATTGTTAGTTGTAATGTAATTCTTTGCAAGCACTGATTTTACACAGCACTGGTTTTAGAAGCAAACCAGCAGGATAATTACCCAGGCACTGACTACACCTCTGTAAGCATAAGTTAGGTGGTAGTACAAATTATCTGATAGAAGAAGACAGAACCATGTCTTACACTCTGCTGAAGGCACCTGTTAATGTAGTGTAAATTTTGGAGAAAACAGATAGGGGAAAAAAAAGCCCGTTGGAAGTTTTTCCTTTGCAAACATGTAATAAGACCTAGTGGCTTCACACCCCAGGATTTCTGTTAGCTGATTATTAAATTCTTACACCCTTATTGTGAAATATATCTATTTTCTCACATCAAAAGGACTTTCAGATTAAAACAAGTAGACAACTTTTTTCTACAAGCAAAAATATATTAGAGGGCTGGTTTATTCACAACAGATTAATAGAATACAGGGCTGCAAGTGATGAGATGGAGACTTCAAATTGAACACATCTCTGAGTTACTTGGCAATTCCACTAAAAACTTTTAATTTTGCATTATTCCACATGAACTCTGACCCTAAGTTTGACAGCTATGTCTTTGTTCACTGCAGACACAGTGAACAAAATATCTCTTTACAGCGCTGTATTTTCCACAGATAAAGTAGGAGGAGTTGAACAATTGATATTCTGTCATAATACAGATATTAAATATTCATTGTGGATAAACCTAACCCTTCCTTTTCCTATATCCTGCTGTAGAGAGAAACTTTATCAAGCTAGGCAAGCACATACCCCCAGGTTATTTCATTCAGCGGAGAACTTAACTATCTTTTCCGTGTACTTTAAGTTTTATTTATGTTAGTAGATGGATAAAGCGAGCATTACTCTTGTGTTTGAGTGTACAAGTTTCTGTGTTTTCAGTAGAATCCCTAGTTTGAGCTGAAGGGAAAATGTGACCAATTCATATCCCATCGAACCTTGGAAGAGCAGCTCTATGAAATAATATTACGGTAAATTGATAGAAATATTTTTTTTCCTTTCCTAATAAGTTTTGATAATTTTGAAAATTTTCCTGCCCAGATATGTAAGAAAAGCAAATTAGATATTACTGTTGTTTTACCTTTCTTACTTCTTAAACATTGAAAACAGTTAGTATGGCCATGTTTAGTTTTTAAAAAGACAGAAACAGAATATATCAACAGCTAATAATCTCTTTTTTTTTTTGTAAAATAAAAAATCTCTTATGTAGTTGTCACACATTTTACAAACATTTTAATGCAATTTATCTTTGTATTTTCTCTATTTTTCTATTGACAGGTTTAAGTTAAAGATCAGCAGGTTCTGATAAAAAACATGCTGTTGAAAACTTTTCTTCCATCAGCACTAAAACCAATAGTAATGAAATATTGATAAATATGTGCCATAGTTTCCTTCACATAAATTTTGCTTGTTCCTATTGTAGTGTAATTTCTCTTGACTTTAAGGAAACAATAGCAAAGCTGTAGTTCACAGTTTGAAAAAAACCACAGTATTTAAAATCACAAACAAAAGAACTTGCAACATTTAAAGAAAATTGCAATAGGTTTGTTTTTTTTTTATTTTATACTTGTTTTCTGACAGACTGTATAGCTCAAGAGTACAGCTTATATAATTCATCTGTTTAAGCATGGTGGCATAGAATATATTTTTATTCTTTTTTTTTGTATCTTTGCTGTTTCAAAGTGGTTTGTTACTGTCAGCTTTCAGGCATTATGTATTTCTCTACTTGGTTTTCTGAACTCAAACATTATTTGACTATGTAGTCAATATTATCTAGTTGTAAACTGCACTGACTCTCAGGAAATAAGTGATGGAATTTCTGTTCAAAATATGATCTGAAGAGACTGCTGATGAGCCTGCTTTATTTGAAGACTTCCCATTTTTAATTAGTCTTTTTTTTTTTTGTCTTTTACGTCTTCAAACACAGACTGAGAAATTCAGGATTAGGTATGCAACCTTTGATAGCAGCATTTGTTGTTTTCACCCTATAACAAGGAGACAATAATAGATCCTACTATGCTAGTATTCATTCTGGAAGGCAAGACCTAGATAGATACCATTGACCAAAATATACCCTTATTTCACATTACAGAGCTTCTTAGTGGAATAACAGATAATAAAAACAAATAAGAATAATACCAGTTTAATAAAATATTACAATATAATATCAAACCAAAGCATAGGATCAGAGTAAAGATAAAATGGTTCCAACTTTACCTGGAACCATTTACTTCATCAAGTACATACATTACTGGCATATACATATCATTGATCCTATCAACTGATTTTTTGATGAACCCAACCTATAACAGCACTGTGTTGCTGAAGACACTTTCTAGATGATATTCTTATTTCTTGCAAATTATATGGTCACTTCCAGGTGGAAGGTAGTTTTCATTTGTGTTTGTTTTGGTTTGTTTTTTTTTTTTACAAAGAGTAAAAGACAAATGAAAAGGGGAAAAAAAAAAGAAAAATCACAGAATCACAGAACATTAGGGGTTGAAGGGACCTCAAAAGATCATCTAATCCAACCCCACTGCTACAGCAGGATCACCTAGATCAGATCACACAGGAACGCGTCCAGGCAGGTTATGAATGTCTCCAGAGAAGATTTCAAAACCTCTCTGGGCAGCATGTTACAGTGCTCTGTAACCTGCACCATGAAAAATTTTCCTTATGTTTACCAGAAACCTCCTATGCTCCATCTTGTACCCATTACCTCTTCTTCTATCACTGAATGTCATTGAGAAGAGTAGGGCTCCATCCTCCCAGCACTTATCATTTACATATTTATAGACATTAATGAGGTCCACCCCTCAGTCTCCTTTTATCCAGGATAAAAAGACCCAGCCTCTTCTCATAAGGCACATGCTGCACTCCATTAATCATCTTAGTGGCTCTGCACTTCACTCTCTCCAGTAGCTCCATGTCTTGCTTGAAGAGGGGTGCCCAGAACTGCACACAGTACTTCATATGGGGCCTCATCAGCGCAGATTGAAGGCGCAGAACCTCCCTTCACCAGGTAGACATGCTCTTCTTAATGCATCCCCAGAGGTATGCAGAGGCAGAGTTTAATAAGCATGTATAATTGCATTTAAAAATTATGCAGTCTTGTCGGTTGGTTACACCATTTTTTATCTTTTTTTTTTCTTCTAAATTCATACAATACCTCCACAGGTATTCAGTGATCAGTAATGCACAGATTGCAGCTTGGTTTAGCTCAGGTTTGATGCTCTACTAGCAAAGAACTGTCTGTCAAAAAAAGTTGTTCTTCCTCCTTTTGTCTTTTTTTCCTCTTCTCACTTCATTCAGTAAGTTGACCAAAATGAAGATGCTACTTACCCAACAGGCTGCACTTGCAGCGTGTCGCTCTACCGCGACACCATGTCTCAAGTAGGAAGCTGGAAGCAGTTTTGGAAACACAGGACACCAATTCCCCCCGAATTAATCGTAGCTTGAAATAAACTACACTGTGGTACTTGGACAATAATTGTAAGGAAGTTGAAATTTTGGGTCGTGTCCGTAAGTTAAGTATCTTTAAAACCATACATATATTGGCTAGATTTGCATAAGGAATACTGAAATGAAAGTCTCCTCCTTTGAGCTCAAGTCTGTTGGATGTTAATGGAGTTGCATTTACAGTGTGCCAAGTGAGATCAGAACTGGGTGCCGCAGGTTTGCTTTGATGCGTTGTGAAGCAAAATCCTCTAGCAAAAGCCTATGACTTCCACGTGTGTCAGGGGTGAAACCTTGCAGGGAGATTGCACTTTGTATACGCTAGCAAAAGCTTTGTATCTCTAGAGCTTGTACTGTTGGTATGTTTGTGAAGTCAGACATAGGGAGCTGGGCGCTACGTATCGTTAAACGTTCTGGAAGAGAGCTTAATTGATGGTCTATTAAAATCTTAGCTGCTAAAACTCTTTGAGGAATGATGCCGGCCTAAAATGTTTCCTGAATTATCTAAAAGCTTTGAGAAGTGCTTACATTTCCCTTGTCTGGCCTAAGGCCTAAGGGGGAAAACTGGCTGCTAGCCTTTAAATCATCCCTGTATGGTGGTATCCTCGTGAGGCAGGGAAGTGTCTTGTATTTTTATACGAGAATGACTGGTGGCTTGTTTTAAAGAAATATTTTTTGGTTTCGGTTTTGTTTTTTTCGCATGTGAAGTAACATTTTTGCTTAACGTGTAGCTTCATTTTTACTTATGGAAACAGGCACAGAACTGCACAACAGCAGAGGAACCGATTACATATGTCGGACTGTAGAAATCAGGTGGCAAAACTTTATCTCGAGTGCAGTTGTCGTTGGTTTGCATAGGAGTTGCAAAGTGTCCCGAGGTCTGTAGAGGCTTTCACTGCTTTTAAAAATTATGCAGTTTTGTCAGTCAGTTCCTTCATTATTACCTGTTCCAGGGGTTTTTGCTCTGTTTGTGCCGGTGCTTTCAGTGTTTTACTAGATTACTTTTTATTTTGGCAAATTAGTGTCTACCAGTTTCTCCAAAGCGATTACAGAAATGCTTGCGTACTAGACCTAGCTATGCATTTGGGAAAAGAGCAAAGAGTCTGATGAAAGTAAGAATCAGTGTGATTGTCCTGAACATACTTCACTGACGCTTAGTTTGGAAATACCTTTACTGGTGAATCAGCCTTTTTGTTACTTTTGCCTGGGTTGTTTTTTTTTTCCTTGTTGCTGTTATTTGGTTCAATGCCTTGCTGATTTCAGTTGTCAGTTTGAGGAGAGTTTTGAAAATTACTGGATCTATTTTGTAAAGAACGGAATATATATTTATTTTTTTTTCTTCAAATGACTGTGCATCTATTTTGTCCATCCAGCCATTCCATGGGAGTTCTCATTTCCACCTGTGAAACTGAAAGTGCTACTCTACTGTATGACAGAGGCAACAGAGAGGTTTTAACCAAGGGGAGAAAAAAAAAATGAAGTCAGAGCTTATAAATCTATGAAGGGCACTCCTAAAGAAGGTACTTTCTCCAGGAACTTTTGGTCTATAGCCTCATCCCCGGAGGGGTTTAAAAGCCATGTCGATGTGGTACTAGGGGTAAACAACAGTCACAAGCCCCAGCTTGGAGTGGGGAGGGATCAGGGCTGGCCCTCGGGGATGGCACGGGTCAGGTCCCACGGCGGTGCCCAAGCTGTCTGGAGGGATTTTAGTGCTGACGTCGCAAGCGGGAGCGATCTCGCACCCACACGGGCTGAGAGCGTCTGGAGCGGCGGCTGTTGTTGGGGCTGGGGCTGGTGCTCTGGGGTTCCAGTGGAGTGTGGGACGGCCCCGGCACCGCCTGGACGTGGGTGCTGCTCTCAGCGCTTGCAACTGGGGACCGGCTCCTGTCACAGCACCTGCTGGGCCGTCTGGGGGCATTCTGGTCCCGACGTCTCAAGCGGGAGCGACCTCGCACCCGCACGGGCCCAGGGTGGCTGGAGCAGCGGCTGCCCTCAAGCGCTGGGGAGCCACCCCCTACTGGCAGCTGGCTGGTGGTGCTGGGCCTTGCGGTGTCAGGAGCCAGGGAGCCATGGGATGACGGCTCTGATGCCACCTGGCTGTTGGTGGTGCTCTCGGCCCCACGTGCTGTCACACGGCTGCTTCCATGTTGCCTTCTGGGCCGGCTGTAGGGATTTTGGGCCCGACGCTGCAACCGCAACGGCCTGCGGTCGGGCCCAGGGGGGCTGGAGCGGTGGCTGCCCTCAAGCCCTGGAGAGCTGTCGGATGTCCCCGGTACCGCCCAGCTGCCGGTACTGGGGCTGCTGGTGTCAGGTGCTGGAGAGCCACGGGAAGACCCCGATTCTGATGGGCTGGTGCTGCCAGGGCTGTCGAGCTCTGGTCTGGCACTGGAGGCTGTAAAGGGAAGCAGAAGGTCAAGTGCATGGCCCCCAGGCCCACGGCAGGATCGGCCAGGGCGGTGCCACCAGCCCTCCTGGCGCAGAGAGCCTCTGCCAAGCCTGCCCTGGGCACCCGCTGCCGGGACACCAGCCCAGGGGCACTTGGGTGCTTTGCCTCTTACCGGTGCGTGGGCCAGCACAGCCGTCACACTCCCAGCTGGCCGTGCTGGGACTCAGAGAGGAGCATCGCCTGTGGATGCCCTCGGCAGCGCAGGAGCGGCACAGGAGCAGTTCCCAGGGCCTGGGGAAACAAAGGAGTTCATGGCTGTGAGGACCGCAGCATGGGATTGTTTGGCAGAGCTCTTGGTCTTGGTGCTTCTGCTTCAAGCCCTTGATGAGACAGAGACCCCCTGCAGAGCCCTGGGGTGCAACTTTGGGAACTTACCCCTCTGCCTCTGCCTGCTCCCGGCCTCCGGGGCAGAGGCATTCGCTGGCATCGCAGCGGCTGTGCCTCTCGCCTAGTGCTTCAAATGCACCGGTGTTCTCCCATGCTGGCAATCTGATGGAGAAAGGAACACTGATGAGCCCCTGCTGCCCCAGCACAAAGCAGATGCCGGGTGTCCCTGCTCTTCTTTCCTCCTGCCCTGCTCCCAGCTTCTCTGTGAAGCTGGAGCCCAGATGCACGGGAGAGTAGAGAGCCAGGAGTGCAGGGACAGGCCCTGGCGTGGCACAGCGCTTGCAGCCTCCTGTCTTGTGAGCCGGGAATAAAAAATACCAACCTCCTGGGGATACGGATCCCCATGTTGAGCATTTCTGGCCGGAATACATCCCTATCTCTGCAGAGCGGGCATTGGAAGGAAAAAGTGCCAGCGTGCAGAGCCTGTCCCTGCAGGAGAAGCATCAGGAGCATGAGTGAGGCCCTGGTGCTGCTGCTGAGCACCTGCCATGCCCCAGGGATGAGGTGAACGGCTCCTACCTGGATGCAGGCCCTGTGGAACCAGGCGTGTTTGCAGGCTGGGCACACCATGGTGCTGTAAGACCTTTGGCTGTCCACAGCGTCCATGCAGATGAGGCAGCCCGTGTCCTTCTCTGGAGCTGCCTGCACTGACTGCTTCTGGCAGTGAGTCCAGCAGAAGGACCTGTGGGGAAGAGGAAAGGCACGGGCGAGGTGAGAAGGGCTGGCTCCTTCCCTAGGGTGAGGAGGGGAGAGGAGGTGTGAGGGAGCGCCAGAGCTTGCCCAGCTCCGGCTCTCCCTGTGAGCAGCCGCCGGGAAGTTGTCCCTGCGGGTTCCTTTCTGGTTTGCCCAATGCTGGCAGGAAGGGGACTGAAGGTGACGAGGAGCCTCCCCGACGAGGGCCGGCTGCCCTTACCTGTATTGCCCAAAGTACTGGGTGACACATTGGCCTCTTGTGGCACAGGGGAGGTGGAAGCTGCGTTCACAGCCTGTCTGCTGGCAGGTGATGGCGGCCCCGCTCTGGCCACAGATGAAGCATTCCTGCAAAAAGGGCACAGCACCCCCATCAGCGGCAGCCTCGGGACCTCTGCAGCCAGCCCCATACACCTCCAGACCGGGTGCGGGATGTGGCCGCTGCAGCATCACATTCCACAGGTCTGCCTTGCTGGGGGAGGAGGCTCCTGTGCTGGATGGAGGCCTCTGGAGCTGCTGGGAGCAAGACTTGCGGCCCAGAGCTGGTTGGAAGGGCTGGAATTTCTTTCTCGGGGTCTGGGCTAAGCTCCCGCAAACCCCTTCTGGCAGAAATCTCCCCGTTCCCGTCAGATGCTCACCTTCTGCAGTGCCTGCTCGATTGTACGTCTAATGTCCTCAGGGCGAAATCCCATGATCCCTCCTTGGCTGTTGCCTTGTGGACAGAGCTTGTTGGCAGAAAACTGAAGAAGGGAGGAGGAGCTGATGAGGAGAGTGTGGCAGGGACTGCCCATCGGAAAGTGGGAGGGAGCTCGCAGAGTTACTCACCAGGCAAAACTCATGGGCGCAGATGAGTTCGTTCTCTAGCTTGCGCCCACAGGTAGCCAGGTCGGCCTCTGCCCGGAGGCACAGCATGCATGCTGGAGGGGAGAGAGCAAACGTCGGTGGGAAGAGCACCCCTGTGGGGCCGGGGGAAGCATCCCGGAGGGGTGGGTTGCCACCAGGGGCCGCTCTGTCCCAGCCTGGCTGGCCGATGGGCAGGGCTGGAGGTGTCGGAGAGGAAGGGGGCATGGCAGGAGTGGGTGTGTCCCAGCAGGTGCCCGCTGCCCAGCCTGGGCCCTGCGTGGCGAGGACAATTGGCCCTCGGCCCCACGCTTGGGACAGCCCGACAACCCCTCTGCCAGGCTGTGGGAAGGATGCTTTGCTCTCACCCTGACTCTGCTCCATCAAGTTGGAGGCCATCTCGTTCCTGGCACACGTCAACGGTGAGCGTCTGGAGAGTGCCTGTCCCAGCGGCGCTGAGCTGTCTTCTCCAAATGCTCCTCTGCTGACTCTGCGGGAGAAGCAGGGGGTGGGTGAGCTGGCAGCAGAGGCCCAGAGCCCTGAGGTGCAGGGCCCCCGCCTCCCTCGGCAGGCCCACGCCAACCCCGCGCCTCCCCGGCCCTCTCCTCACCTCACCAGGTTGCACAACCAAACAGACTGAGCCCGGTGCTCCATTTTACAGGCTTGTCCACTTGCGGCACCGCAGCAACGTCTGTGACATAAAGCGCCACTATGACATCAATACTGCTGGGCCGCGTGCACCCCAAGTATGGGCTGGGACCAGCACAGGACCTCAGGACTGCACCAAAAAGTCACCTAAATGGCCCAGCACCTTTCCCCTGAACTCCTTGGTGCTCTGGTGAGGTGCTGCCTCCACCACAAAAGCAGCGGGACCGTGCGCCTGCGAGTCACGCTGGAAGGCGCCTTTTCTCCACAGCAATACACCGCCTTTCAGAGTCGGTGTGAGCCGAGCCTTGCCGGGGTAGGAAGCTGCAAGTGGCTGTGGGGCAGCTTTGGAGGCGGTGGGTGGGAGCCTTGATCTGTGTGAGGGCAGAAAGGTTCCACAGAGGGATCTGCACGGGCTGGATCGGATCTGCACGGGCTGGATCGATGAGCTGAGGGTTGTCAAACATGGCTGCCCAGGCCAGTGTTGCGAGTCGCCTTCCCTGGAGGGATTGAAAAGACGTGTAGATGTGGTGCTGAGGGGACATGGTTTAGTGGTAGACTTGGCAGTGTTAGCTTAACACTTGGACTGGGTGAACTTAAGGGTCTTTTCCAACCAAAAGGATTCACTGATTCTGTGGTTACCCTGGTCTTGTCTTGTGTTGCTTTCTTCAGCATATAAATGACATGAGTGGTCTCAGCCCCACGTGCTGTCACACGACTGCTCTCACGTCGTCTTCTGGTCTGGCCGTAGGGATTTTGAGGCCGATGCTGCAACTGCAACGGCCTGCGGTTGGGCCCAGGGGGGCTGGAGCGGTGGCTGCCCTCAAGCCCCGGAGCGTCGTCGGACGTCCCCAGCGCTGCCCGACTGCTGGTGTCGGGTGCTGGAGAGCCGTGAGAAGGCCCTGATCCTGACTGGCTGGCACGGCCAGAGCTGTCGAGCTCTGGTCTGGCACTGGAGGCTGTAAAGGGAAGCAGAAGGTCAAGGGCATGGCCCCCGGGCCCACGGCAGGGTCGGCCAGGGACGATCATTTTCTGAGAGGTTTTGGAAGAGAAGACAGACGACTCTTTGAGAGGCAGCACTGTACTTGGTGTCTCGGTGGGAGGCACTGTTTGAAAAAACCAGAATTGGTTCCGGCAATGGCGGTTCTCTCCTTATTCATGGATAAGAAGCTGTTCTTCTGTGGATCGCTCCTGCTCGTGTAGAAAATCATGTAAGGCCTGTGTAATGTTCAGCACAGCATATCTTCATCCAGCAAGTGAGGTATTTCTTCCTGCTGTCACATGCTTTTGGCTTTAGGGTAGCTGATCAAACTTCACTGGGACTGCAGCTGTGTGACAGTTGCTGCAGTTAGGTGTATGTTGCTCACGGAAAAAGGAAGCTTCTGTCAAACCTGGAAGAGAAAAGCTTCTGGCAGCAATAGTACCGTACAGTTCAGGATCAGCGGTGCTGGAGTAACAAACAGAAGGGTAATTTTGAAAAATTTCACTTTAGCCTTTATCACCAGGAATAGTGTCAAGGAAGAACATTTCTTTCCACCCTCCAGGTGTTGTTGCATCATGGTAGCGCAGAGTTTGTCAGCACAGCAACTGAACATCTGTGACCTGTTGTTGTTGACATGTCAAGAAATGCCAACACGTCATAGCTGTATAAAGCCATTACAGGATGGCAGTAGTGAAGTCATCCAAAGCAGGTGTTTGGGTATACCTGCTTGCATTTTTGTATTCATTAATCCATTCGTTACAGATAGAAAGAAATAAAAGTAGTCGTCCCATCCATAAGTTAAAATAAACATTTAAACCGGGTTTTCTTGGTGCTCCCATTATAATCTTTGGTTTGCCTTATGGCGGGTTATAGTATGAATTAGTGTTCGAGAAGGCAGGGCTTCTAATTAGAGCCACTAAAAGTTGGGGTTGGCGGTTGGTGTGTTTTGCTTTTTTTTAAAGTTGCTTTAGCTGCTATAATTCTTTCGGGGCCATGAACAGGTCTAAGGCAACCCCCCTGATTATTTGTCAACCATGTATTTCTTGAGGTCTATCCTTGTGACTCTGTTCTCTCATCAGGGAGTTTGTACTGCCCAGGTCCGGTTCGAGCCTGGACCAGGGAAAACTCTCCAGAACAGATCTTGCACAACGACAAAGAAAATGAATGTGACAGTTAGGTTCTTAATTCCCAACATTTCACACCCTTTGACATTTGCTGCTTCTTTTGTGTGCACTTTGAAGGGAAGATGAGGAGAGCTGAGTGAGTGGTGGTTGCTGAAACTAGAGGGAAAACCAGTGGTAGCTTGGAGAAAAACTCCCAGACCGCAGTTAACTATTGATTGTGAAAGAAGCATAAGTTTAAGTGAAGATCTAAGCTGTTGTTTGGAGTGAATAGGTATTGTTGTCACCAAGGAAGAACCCAGAAAACAGCTAAGGAATGCCCAACCCTGAATAGGTTCTGGTCTTTTAAATCCACCTGTCTGTATCACAGCTACGTCTTCTGCCAGCAGTGATCAGTAATGCACAGATTGCAGCTTGGTTTAGCTCAGGTTTGATGCTCTACTAGCAAAGAACTGTCTGTCAAAAAAAGTTGTTCTTCCTCCTTTTGTCTTTTTTTCCTCTTCTCACTTCATTCAGTAAGTTGACCAAAATGAAGATGCTACTTACCCAACAGGCTGCACTTGCAGCGTGTCGCTCTACCGCGACACCATGTCTCAAGTAGGAAGCTGGAAGCAGTTTTGGAAACACAGGACACCAATTCCCCCCGAATTAATCGTAGCTTGAAATAAACTACACTGTGGTACTTGGACAATAATTGTAAGGAAGTTGAAATTTTGGGTCGTGTCCGTAAGTTAAGTATCTTTAAAACCATACATATATTGGCTAGATTTGCATAAGGAATACTGAAATGAAAGTCTCCTCCTTTGAGCTCAAGTCTGTTGGATGTTAATGGAGTTGCATTTACAGTGTGCCAAGTGAGATCAGAACTGGGTGCCGCAGGTTTGCTTTGATGCGTTGTGAAGCAAAATCCTCTAGCAAAAGCCTATGACTTCCACGTGTGTCAGGGGTGAAACCTTGCAGGGAGATTGCACTTTGTATACGCTAGCAAAAGCTTTGTATCTCTAGAGCTTGTACTGTTGGTATGTTTGTGAAGTCAGACATAGGGAGCTGGGCGCTACGTATCGTTAAACGTTCTGGAAGAGAGCTTAATTGATGGTCTATTAAAATCTTAGCTGCTAAAACTCTTTGAGGAATGATGCCGGCCTAAAATGTTTCCTGAATTATCTAAAAGCTTTGAGAAGTGCTTACATTTCCCTTGTCTGGCCTAAGGCCTAAGGGGGAAAACTGGCTGCTAGCCTTTAAATCATCCCTGTATGGTGGTATCCTCGTGAGGCAGGGAAGTGTCTTGTATTTTTATACGAGAATGACTGGTGGCTTGTTTTAAAGAAATATTTTTTGGTTTCGGTTTTGTTTTTTTCGCATGTGAAGTAACATTTTTGCTTAACGTGTAGCTTCATTTTTACTTATGGAAACAGGCACAGAACTGCACAACAGCAGAGGAACCGATTACATATGTCGGACTGTAGAAATCAGGTGGCAAAACTTTATCTCGAGTGCAGTTGTCGTTGGTTTGCATAGGAGTTGCAAAGTGTCCCGAGGTCTGTAGAGGCTTTCACTGCTTTTAAAAATTATGCAGTTTTGTCAGTCAGTTCCTTCATTATTACCTGTTCCAGGGGTTTTTGCTCTGTTTGTGCCGGTGCTTTCAGTGTTTTACTAGATTACTTTTTATTTTGGCAAATTAGTGTCTACCAGTTTCTCCAAAGCGATTACAGAAATGCTTGCGTACTAGACCTAGCTATGCATTTGGGAAAAGAGCAAAGAGTCTGATGAAAGTAAGAATCAGTGTGATTGTCCTGAACATACTTCACTGACGCTTAGTTTGGAAATACCTTTACTGGTGAATCAGCCTTTTTGTTACTTTTGCCTGGGTTGTTTTTTTTTTCCTTGTTGCTGTTATTTGGTTCAATGCCTTGCTGATTTCAGTTGTCAGTTTGAGGAGAGTTTTGAAAATTACTGGATCTATTTTGTAAAGAACGGAATATATATTTATTTTTTTTTCTTCAAATGACTGTGCATCTATTTTGTCCATCCAGCCATTCCATGGGAGTTCTCATTTCCACCTGTGAAACTGAAAGTGCTACTCTACTGTATGACAGAGGCAACAGAGAGGTTTTAACCAAGGGGAGAAAAAAAAAATGAAGTCAGAGCTTATAAATCTATGAAGGGCACTCCTAAAGAAGGTACTTTCTCCAGGAACTTTTGGTCTATAGCCTCATCCCCGGAGGGGTTTAAAAGCCATGTCGATGTGGTACTAGGGGTAAACAACAGTCACAAGCCCCAGCTTGGAGTGGGGAGGGATCAGGGCTGGCCCTCGGGGATGGCACGGGTCAGGTCCCACGGCGGTGCCCAAGCTGTCTGGAGGGATTTTAGTGCTGACGTCGCAAGCGGGAGCGATCTCGCACCCACACGGGCTGAGAGCGTCTGGAGCGGCGGCTGTTGTTGGGGCTGGGGCTGGTGCTCTGGGGTTCCAGTGGAGTGTGGGACGGCCCCGGCACCGCCTGGACGTGGGTGCTGCTCTCAGCGCTTGCAACTGGGGACCGGCTCCTGTCACAGCACCTGCTGGGCCGTCTGGGGGCATTCTGGTCCCGACGTCTCAAGCGGGAGCGACCTCGCACCCGCACGGGCCCAGGGTGGCTGGAGCAGCGGCTGCCCTCAAGCGCTGGGGAGCCACCCCCTACTGGCAGCTGGCTGGTGGTGCTGGGCCTTGCGGTGTCAGGAGCCAGGGAGCCATGGGATGACGGCTCTGATGCCACCTGGCTGTTGGTGGTGCTCTCGGCCCCACGTGCTGTCACACGGCTGCTTCCATGTTGCCTTCTGGGCCGGCTGTAGGGATTTTGGGCCCGACGCTGCAACCGCAACGGCCTGCGGTCGGGCCCAGGGGGGCTGGAGCGGTGGCTGCCCTCAAGCCCTGGAGAGCTGTCGGATGTCCCCGGTACCGCCCAGCTGCCGGTACTGGGGCTGCTGGTGTCAGGTGCTGGAGAGCCACGGGAAGACCCCGATTCTGATGGGCTGGTGCTGCCAGGGCTGTCGAGCTCTGGTCTGGCACTGGAGGCTGTAAAGGGAAGCAGAAGGTCAAGTGCATGGCCCCCAGGCCCACGGCAGGATCGGCCAGGGCGGTGCCACCAGCCCTCCTGGCGCAGAGAGCCTCTGCCAAGCCTGCCCTGGGCACCCGCTGCCGGGACACCAGCCCAGGGGCACTTGGGTGCTTTGCCTCTTACCGGTGCGTGGGCCAGCACAGCCGTCACACTCCCAGCTGGCCGTGCTGGGACTCAGAGAGGAGCATCGCCTGTGGATGCCCTCGGCAGCGCAGGAGCGGCACAGGAGCAGTTCCCAGGGCCTGGGGAAACAAAGGAGTTCATGGCTGTGAGGACCGCAGCATGGGATTGTTTGGCAGAGCTCTTGGTCTTGGTGCTTCTGCTTCAAGCCCTTGATGAGACAGAGACCCCCTGCAGAGCCCTGGGGTGCAACTTTGGGAACTTACCCCTCTGCCTCTGCCTGCTCCCGGCCTCCGGGGCAGAGGCATTCGCTGGCATCGCAGCGGCTGTGCCTCTCGCCTAGTGCTTCAAATGCACCGGTGTTCTCCCATGCTGGCAATCTGATGGAGAAAGGAACACTGATGAGCCCCTGCTGCCCCAGCACAAAGCAGATGCCGGGTGTCCCTGCTCTTCTTTCCTCCTGCCCTGCTCCCAGCTTCTCTGTGAAGCTGGAGCCCAGATGCACGGGAGAGTAGAGAGCCAGGAGTGCAGGGACAGGCCCTGGCGTGGCACAGCGCTTGCAGCCTCCTGTCTTGTGAGCCGGGAATAAAAAATACCAACCTCCTGGGGATACGGATCCCCATGTTGAGCATTTCTGGCCGGAATACATCCCTATCTCTGCAGAGCGGGCATTGGAAGGAAAAAGTGCCAGCGTGCAGAGCCTGTCCCTGCAGGAGAAGCATCAGGAGCATGAGTGAGGCCCTGGTGCTGCTGCTGAGCACCTGCCATGCCCCAGGGATGAGGTGAACGGCTCCTACCTGGATGCAGGCCCTGTGGAACCAGGCGTGTTTGCAGGCTGGGCACACCATGGTGCTGTAAGACCTTTGGCTGTCCACAGCGTCCATGCAGATGAGGCAGCCCGTGTCCTTCTCTGGAGCTGCCTGCACTGACTGCTTCTGGCAGTGAGTCCAGCAGAAGGACCTGTGGGGAAGAGGAAAGGCACGGGCGAGGTGAGAAGGGCTGGCTCCTTCCCTAGGGTGAGGAGGGGAGAGGAGGTGTGAGGGAGCGCCAGAGCTTGCCCAGCTCCGGCTCTCCCTGTGAGCAGCCGCCGGGAAGTTGTCCCTGCGGGTTCCTTTCTGGTTTGCCCAATGCTGGCAGGAAGGGGACTGAAGGTGACGAGGAGCCTCCCCGACGAGGGCCGGCTGCCCTTACCTGTATTGCCCAAAGTACTGGGTGACACATTGGCCTCTTGTGGCACAGGGGAGGTGGAAGCTGCGTTCACAGCCTGTCTGCTGGCAGGTGATGGCGGCCCCGCTCTGGCCACAGATGAAGCATTCCTGCAAAAAGGGCACAGCACCCCCATCAGCGGCAGCCTCGGGACCTCTGCAGCCAGCCCCATACACCTCCAGACCGGGTGCGGGATGTGGCCGCTGCAGCATCACATTCCACAGGTCTGCCTTGCTGGGGGAGGAGGCTCCTGTGCTGGATGGAGGCCTCTGGAGCTGCTGGGAGCAAGACTTGCGGCCCAGAGCTGGTTGGAAGGGCTGGAATTTCTTTCTCGGGGTCTGGGCTAAGCTCCCGCAAACCCCTTCTGGCAGAAATCTCCCCGTTCCCGTCAGATGCTCACCTTCTGCAGTGCCTGCTCGATTGTACGTCTAATGTCCTCAGGGCGAAATCCCATGATCCCTCCTTGGCTGTTGCCTTGTGGACAGAGCTTGTTGGCAGAAAACTGAAGAAGGGAGGAGGAGCTGATGAGGAGAGTGTGGCAGGGACTGCCCATCGGAAAGTGGGAGGGAGCTCGCAGAGTTACTCACCAGGCAAAACTCATGGGCGCAGATGAGTTCGTTCTCTAGCTTGCGCCCACAGGTAGCCAGGTCGGCCTCTGCCCGGAGGCACAGCATGCATGCTGGAGGGGAGAGAGCAAACGTCGGTGGGAAGAGCACCCCTGTGGGGCCGGGGGAAGCATCCCGGAGGGGTGGGTTGCCACCAGGGGCCGCTCTGTCCCAGCCTGGCTGGCCGATGGGCAGGGCTGGAGGTGTCGGAGAGGAAGGGGGCATGGCAGGAGTGGGTGTGTCCCAGCAGGTGCCCGCTGCCCAGCCTGGGCCCTGCGTGGCGAGGACAATTGGCCCTCGGCCCCACGCTTGGGACAGCCCGACAACCCCTCTGCCAGGCTGTGGGAAGGATGCTTTGCTCTCACCCTGACTCTGCTCCATCAAGTTGGAGGCCATCTCGTTCCTGGCACACGTCAACGGTGAGCGTCTGGAGAGTGCCTGTCCCAGCGGCGCTGAGCTGTCTTCTCCAAATGCTCCTCTGCTGACTCTGCGGGAGAAGCAGGGGGTGGGTGAGCTGGCAGCAGAGGCCCAGAGCCCTGAGGTGCAGGGCCCCCGCCTCCCTCGGCAGGCCCACGCCAACCCCGCGCCTCCCCGGCCCTCTCCTCACCTCACCAGGTTGCACAACCAAACAGACTGAGCCCGGTGCTCCATTTTACAGGCTTGTCCACTTGCGGCACCGCAGCAACGTCTGTGACATAAAGCGCCACTATGACATCAATACTGCTGGGCCGCGTGCACCCCAAGTATGGGCTGGGACCAGCACAGGACCTCAGGACTGCACCAAAAAGTCACCTAAATGGCCCAGCACCTTTCCCCTGAACTCCTTGGTGCTCTGGTGAGGTGCTGCCTCCACCACAAAAGCAGCGGGACCGTGCGCCTGCGAGTCACGCTGGAAGGCGCCTTTTCTCCACAGCAATACACCGCCTTTCAGAGTCGGTGTGAGCCGAGCCTTGCCGGGGTAGGAAGCTGCAAGTGGCTGTGGGGCAGCTTTGGAGGCGGTGGGTGGGAGCCTTGATCTGTGTGAGGGCAGAAAGGTTCCACAGAGGGATCTGCACGGGCTGGATCGGATCTGCACGGGCTGGATCGATGAGCTGAGGGTTGTCAAACATGGCTGCCCAGGCCAGTGTTGCGAGTCGCCTTCCCTGGAGGGATTGAAAAGACGTGTAGATGTGGTGCTGAGGGGACATGGTTTAGTGGTAGACTTGGCAGTGTTAGCTTAACACTTGGACTGGGTGAACTTAAGGGTCTTTTCCAACCAAAAGGATTCACTGATTCTGTGGTTACCCTGGTCTTGTCTTGTGTTGCTTTCTTCAGCATATAAATGACATGAGTGGTCTCAGCCCCACGTGCTGTCACACGACTGCTCTCACGTCGTCTTCTGGTCTGGCCGTAGGGATTTTGAGGCCGATGCTGCAACTGCAACGGCCTGCGGTTGGGCCCAGGGGGGCTGGAGCGGTGGCTGCCCTCAAGCCCCGGAGCGTCGTCGGACGTCCCCAGCGCTGCCCGACTGCTGGTGTCGGGTGCTGGAGAGCCGTGAGAAGGCCCTGATCCTGACTGGCTGGCACGGCCAGAGCTGTCGAGCTCTGGTCTGGCACTGGAGGCTGTAAAGGGAAGCAGAAGGTCAAGGGCATGGCCCCCGGGCCCACGGCAGGGTCGGCCAGGGACGATCATTTTCTGAGAGGTTTTGGAAGAGAAGACAGACGACTCTTTGAGAGGCAGCACTGTACTTGGTGTCTCGGTGGGAGGCACTGTTTGAAAAAACCAGAATTGGTTCCGGCAATGGCGGTTCTCTCCTTATTCATGGATAAGAAGCTGTTCTTCTGTGGATCGCTCCTGCTCGTGTAGAAAATCATGTAAGGCCTGTGTAATGTTCAGCACAGCATATCTTCATCCAGCAAGTGAGGTATTTCTTCCTGCTGTCACATGCTTTTGGCTTTAGGGTAGCTGATCAAACTTCACTGGGACTGCAGCTGTGTGACAGTTGCTGCAGTTAGGTGTATGTTGCTCACGGAAAAAGGAAGCTTCTGTCAAACCTGGAAGAGAAAAGCTTCTGGCAGCAATAGTACCGTACAGTTCAGGATCAGCGGTGCTGGAGTAACAAACAGAAGGGTAATTTTGAAAATTTCAATCCATTGATTTTCAGTCTCCAACTCCTTGTCTTTGTCAGACATCATATTCATTCAACTTACTGGTTGTCTGCTTAGATTTATTTCAGCTTTAATCTTTCAATTTTTAAATTTTTTAAATCTTTTTAATTTTTCATACTATTTTGAATATCCTTACAGACCAGTTTGACCTAGACTTCTGTTTTCTTCAGAAATTTAAAGTGTAGGCCTTTCTCAACCTTTCTGTTTATTTAGCAAGAAATCATCTTTGTGTAGATGTCACTTCATATATCTCTTACAAAGAACTTGCTCCACATTAAATTGATTTTTAGAAGAAAATAAAATCATTATTAGAGTTTTATATTCTTATCTCTTGATGTTTTTATTTTATTTTATTAAAACTTCTATTCACTAATTAAACTGTTTACAGATAAACAATGATCTACATCTGACATTTATTTTCATTATGCATCTTTAAATGTTAATAATGCAAGTCTTAGTTCTTTTTTGCTAATAAAATATTAGAAATAGAGTGGAGAAAGAATTTTTCCTCTTTTTGTGGGAAAAACTGCATTGTGTTTTCAAGCTTCAAAGGGAAACAAACTACAACCATTGACTTAAGGACAATACAGTCACTAAGTTGGGAAAAAATGTTTATGCCACTTTGAACATTTACAACAGTGTATTTTCTCCTTTAAGAAAAAAAAAGATTGGCTAATTTTTATAACTCTTATTATGTTCAGGAGACATTAAGCAACAGAAAAATACCCCCAACAAACATGTCATGACCATAAAGAAAAGAATCAGAATGTTGTTCATAGTCATTTCATTAAATCCCTTGAATTTTATCCTGTTACTAGAGGTAGGGAGGTGATTGTCCCCCTTTACTCAGGAGTGGTGAGGCCTCACCTTGAGTACTGTGTCCAGTTCTGGGCACCTCAGTACAAGAAGGATATCGAGGTGCCGGAGCGGGTGCAGAGGAGGGCAACGAAGCTGGTCATGTCACTGGAGAATAAATCATATGAGGACCGTTTGAAGGAGCTAGGTCTGTTTAGTTTGAGGAAGAGGAGGCTGAGGGGAG
>JANHFX010007889.1:47143-67607 GCA_027560015.1 Chloroceryle amazona | reverse complement strand
TTCTCCCCTCTTGGACTGCTTCCCTGGAACATCCAAGGAGGACTCTGTCCATTCTGCCTTTGATCCCATGTTCCTGAGTCCAGTAGCAGAATCCAGCTCCTGAACACAGTTCCCGTCTGCTGCGGGGCCTGGTCTGGGACCCCCAGTGCCTGCTCCACAGCATCAGTGGTGAGACCATCAGGGGGGTTGGGTTCGGTACTGGTTTTGTATATATTCGTACATATTCTATATTATTATTATTAATCATTAAAGCTGTTCTAGTTTCCTTTTCTGATCACTAAGTCTCTCTCCCTTGTTCCTTTTCTCTTCCCCTTTGGGGAGGGAGGGAGGTTAGCAGAGAGCATCTGTTTGCTCTTAGAGGCTGCCCTGACCCTAAACCATGACCCACCTTTACAGTAGATAATACACATCCAAATCCATGCTGTACTAACAGGAAGCAAAATTTCCAAACTGATTGTATTTCATTCTGTCAGGCCTGATAGAAGTTCCAGCAGGTGCATCCAAGGCTGAAAACTGTGGAGAAAAGTATGTGAGGAATGTTTCCAACTAGTTTTCAGAGAACAGAGATGGAGTCAGGGCTGAAGGTCCATGTGGAAAAGAGAAATAGGGCTGGAGGCAAAGCTGCCTTCAGGGTGGTTCCTGGTCCACCCAGCAAATCCAGTCCATTGGCCTGCACAGGAGGAGAGAGGACCAGGACCATGACTACAAACAGGATCCAAGTCCACCCAGAGTAGTGTTGGGGCAGGGTTTTATTTTCCCAGGCTAAGCTGAAATGAGGTTCTGGGCCACATCCAGGGTCCCAGGAGAGGCTAGGAAGAAACAGTAAGGGCTGGTAGTGCCCACAGGGATCAAACATCATTTCAGTGGCCTAGTGCAAGAGATTTAGATACACGATAAGAGAGAGACCCACTGTATACTGCTTTTTTTAAAAAAACCTTACTGATGTACAAGGTAATGCTTTTAGTTTATTAAGAGTAACAATTACTTCCCAGCCAGGATGGCCTATGACTTTTCTGCTTTTGATAAAATATCACTGAGTAAACACCCATTCTCAAGAGTTATTTAGAATGTCATAATATAATGAATTACCTCCTCTTAAATTTTAATAAAATGGTATATCTATTAGTCAGACAGAGAATCCATAAATAAAACAAAACCAGCAAAGAACAATAAAAGCATGTTACTTTTATAAAGGATTTGAAGTCAGGCTGTCTCAGAGGCTGGTCCTGAAGTCCCAAAGATGAGGACAATCAACTCCTGGTGCAGTTCATCGCAAGGTGCCACTGAATGACATACAACAGCTACCAGGCTTCTTCTCAGGAACGATTTTTTTTTTAATCAAGAAACTGACATTAGCTGAACTTTATTGTTGGTGGATTTGTTTTCACCTTACATCCTTTCACAACATAACTAAAGCAGGTAGGATGGTTAACATTATTAACTTTGCTCTGCAGCAATTGTTCTGAGGCAGCAAACTGGACTTCCACACCTCTGAATATGGCATTTTCCTCCAGAACTAAACTCATATTACAGAAGTAAATGAAAATAAAATATGGAGTCAGTAGTTTCTACAAGGAAATATAAAAACGTTTCCTAGCAGTAAAGTCATCATGGACATGAACAAGGAAGAAAAGGCTCTGGGTGGTTTGGGTACTTAGAAGTCCTACTTTGTATTTTGATTTACACTGAAGATTTTCCTTTGGTGGTGAAGTATACATATTAAAAATTAATTCAGTGAAGTTGTTCCTATTGCTGCTCTCTTGATTCAGCTCCATGTGATGTTTATAGCATGCCTCTGCTTTCAGTGTGGGTAGCAAAGAGCCTTTGGTGATTGTGCTGTGCCACATGCATAATGAATAAAGGTGACCGAAACAAAGAATATACATCATCGTATTGAATTTTATCCTTTTCTGGGCTGTAGACTACTTGTCCCGAGATTTAAAAGCATTAGTATGAAGATTATGCCTGTTGATGATGTAATGGAAGAACTGACTGCCTCTTCCTCCAGAAGAAACCCTCCTAAGTTAAAGACAGAAAATCACTGTTTTATAAAGTAAAAAAATAAAACACGAGAAATTATCCCTGTTTTCCTGGATTAAAATGCTGACCGGATGGTCCCCGGAATTAGAAGATATGTCATTTGGGTAGTGACCTCATTAGTTTTAAGTCTGAAAAAGGTAGGTAATTACAGTGATCTCGCCACATAGAAATGTTAATGCAGCCCAAGAACCACAGTACTGGAACAGAGAGTCATAAAAGTGATGCATAAGGTCTTGATCATTTTTAAGGTCATTTATATGGTCCCCTGTGTTTTTAGTGCTTCAAATTGATTTCAGTGAGATTTATCATGGACTAAGGAACAATAAAATACAGTTAACACTATAATGGTGTTTAGATACTATAGATTAAAGCATGATTGTGAGTGGACCTGTACAAATGCTCATAGATGAGAGACTGAGTGCAGTGGTGTTCTACCTTCTTGTCTCACCTTTTCCACATGGGGACCCTGTGCAAGGACATGCCACACTAACAGTCTTCATTTCCTTGTTTAGCAATTAGAAAGAGTTGATCGTAAGATAAGGATGAATGTCTTTCAGTCAGCCACTGAGGACAATCTATAGATTTAGGGAGAAGAAAAGTAGAACACCTGTCAACAAGGTGATTTTTAAAATATTTATGTTTGAGAAGTGATATTTTCTTATGTAGAGAACTGCAAACGTTATTTTGAAATGTATAAGCACACGTATTAGATCAAGTAAGGTCAGTCTTGATCTTTGTTTTGTGTGCAGTAACAAACACATCTATTCCCATCTCGTTACCTCTCTTCAGTCAAGAAAAGGTGAATACTGAATACAGGCATAAGAAATGCTTTCTATGCAGAGAAAGGATCCATCAGTTCACCTTTCAAGATGGACTTCCAGGAAGATGAGATTACATAAAATTGTGTCCTAACAAAAAGTTCCCAAAAAAAAAAGGAAAGAGACTGTGCTTCTCCTGAACATGGGAAGCCAAAAGGCAACCACTAAGCTGGCACTCTGCAACATTCCCCCACTAACTACCTGATCCAATTTAAAGCCCAGTTATTGCTTAGTGTAACTTCTAGTGGAAATTAAGGCCAAGGTATCTGAAAGACATCCTCACACTTTTGGAACCTGAGAGGATATGTGATGTGTTAATAGCATTGTGGGCATTTTGCACAGGGAGTACAAGGTGAAATATTTTCAGTAGTTGGATCTAAGGATCAGAAATCTCACTCTGCCCTCAAGGAGACCTGGAGTAAGTCTGCCCAGCCCACCAGTTAGTCTGCCCCTAAAAGAATTTTGACCAAATTGATTCTAAGAAATCAGTACCACAAAATATTGAAATGTCAGCCACCTGAAAAAAAGGAAGAAAAATCAAACACTAAGTCACCCTGGAGATGAAGCACTGTTTTCTGAAATCAATATGCACAGAAACTGTAGATCTCCAGCAAAAATAAATTAGAAATTCTAATAGAATTATTACTTGTGATAATCCATAACATGCCTGCTTTGTTGCTTATTAATTTAGAGTACTAGATGGACATTATTTTACACAATAGAAAAGAAAATAATTTGGAATACTTGCAAAACCATGTAAATTAATAGTTCCCTTCAGCCCATCAGGTTTAGAAGTGTCTGCTTACCTGAAAAAGAGCAGAGGTAAGGAAGTGACAAAATGTAATGATTTTATGCGGCTTTTCCTATAACTCAGTCTACTTTTTCTTCAGTATCAAAACAAAAAAATACTGGATTCTTGAAAAGAAATTATGATGTGATATCCCAAATTTTTGTGGGGCTTTGGCATATAGACTGTGATCTCCAGTTTCAATAACAAGTTGCTACATTAAGTAAAATCACAGTACTAGTATTAGCTCATCAAGCATAAGGTTGATTTATAATACCTGTCTAGTCAGAAACCACTGAAGTATTTTGCTGGAAATTCAGCCAAACTGAATGTATTTCCACTGTTAAAAAACATGCTTAATAAGGGTGTTTATGTCTTCATGTATTTCATGTGCTTAGTGTTACTGTGCTATCCTCTGCCATGGTGTGTATAGCACTGTCCTTCAAAGCAGGAACTTCGGCACCCTCTCTACAACAGACTTATTCCAGGCTTCTACACCATTTCTTGCAACAGCAAGGATTTTTCCTGATGCTTTTTTAAATTGTCCACCTTATCATTAAGAATAAACCTCAGAGGAATTGTGTGCCCACTGCAGAAGGCATTGTTTTTTCATCTTCAGAATGATAACGGTTCAAGCATGACTGAATGCTCAATGCAAAGGCAAGATTAATCCATGCTCTATGTTCTATGAAAAGGAGTTCTCTTTTGCCTACAATTCTGGCGCATTGTGACTGTCTATAACCTTGAGCAGGTTAGAGAGAAGTGCAAACATGTTCATACATTAAGCACAAATGATAATGCTTTGAACTACTTTGATCTACTGAATTCCAAGTGTTCTGTAAATATTAAATTCAGCCTGACACTCAGATAGGCAGTGGGCACGCTTCTATCTGCCATTCCCTCACCAATTCCAAAGGGAACTTTGCCCACATAGAAACAACATATCCAAGCCCATTTCTGTGACCTGTCAGAAAACTGGTATTCAAGGAAATGCAAAGAGTCACTCTCCATGAAAGTCAGGACAACAAATTGTGTTGCCAAATTCAGTAACGTAGCCTAAGACACCTTTAGATGAATCTGTTAGCAGACATAGAGTTTGCAACCTCTAAGATCCATACAATGCTTACATATATTATTAGACACCTTAACATTTGTTTAATTGATAGTTGTTTATTTTTAAACTTGGGCTTTGAATTTGGAAAGCCTTGCCGGAAACATACAGCCACATTCCACTTTACTGTGTTTTGGAATTTAACTGATAGCATCAGGATTACACTGACAGCTATCAGGAGAATGCAATCCAGCACCTATTCTTTGCAAATAGCTTGAAAGTGGCCACACAGTTCTGAGGATATGGGGAAGCTGGCCAGTAATGGCTAAGCTTTTTATTTCAAGGGGATATCTTTTTTTAAATGATGGAAAGGATATAAGCTTTCATAAATTGCTCCCAATGCATAAGGTAAAGGCATTTGTCTCTCTATATTTAGCAAGTAAGATGCAAGCATTTATTTCTCAATCAATGTTTGCATATCCTAATCAATCTGATGGCAGATTTATAGATGTCATGTCATGTATTCTTGCAAGATTGCACACCAAGGAATAGACAAATGCTTATATATGCCTATATATATGCTGATGCTCTAGTGCTAAGCACATTAAGTTTGCTCAATTGTGGCTAGAAATTTGGCAGAACAATAACAAATTATATTCTATAAATCACAGAAGGACAAAGAAGCTAGTTCAACCTACTGTAGACAAATAAAGCTCCTTTGGCAAGATTTTGTGTGTTGAGCCCAACTCTCAACACTAAATCACACATATATTGAGCAAAACTGAAATGCACATAGATACAGTAGGTGAAATCTAACACAATATGAAAAAGTCAGTAAATACTATAAACTCAAGCTATTAACTGTGTTTTTAGATAAAATGGACTTCTTAAAACTATTTACATAAATGTTTTGCAAATATTAAGAATCGCTCAGGCCAAAAGCTGCTTAAGTATTCTTACAGTGTGTAACTTGCATCACAACTCCTTGCTCCATCCAGAACATTTGCCATGAAGCAGAGCATTTAATCTTTTACATAGTTAATCTGTAAGAGTAACCCTTCTGATTTACTAATCATACAATCTGAACTCACAGATATGATCCATCCCGAAGAACTCAGATGTGGCAAGTTGAACATGTATTTAAGTCTGCCTGTTCTATCTGCATGCCATAGTTAAGCCTATACATATCATGCAACAATGGGATCAGACTTTATAAAAAACAAACTTTTTAAACAAGGCCAGAGTTTTAAAGAGATATCAAGTATTCCCACTTTGAGATTTTGAGACAGATTAAGAAAAAATTATAGTACAGTAGGACCCTTGTAAAGCTGTAACCACACATTTCAGAGCCTGAGTAACTGCTAAGATCCTCCTTGAAAATGTGATATAGAAGTGAAGACTGATCACTTCTGAAAATCTGTTAATCAAGAACAAGCATTCTTTAATACAGCAGATTAAAAAATACTGAGATAAAAGGTGACCTAATCCTAGCTCATTTTGCAAAATATTAGCAGGGAAAGAGCATCCTGGCAATATCATCTGATATAAAAAAAATCACTTGATATGTCAATGCAAAAACTGCATAGATCCACTGTGAATCTGGATCAAACACTGTTTAGAGACATGCACAAGCATGTTGGGGAGTATTATGCAAAATTATGTAAATGTCCCAAATCAGTAAGTATATTATTGATTCTACAAGGTGATTTTGAATAATGGCTATCGATTTTTGTGTGTGTGTTTGTTTCTTTTCTGGGATTTCTTCATGTGAAATCGTTTCCATTCCAGAATGTAATTTGAGTCAGATGCTAAAATTTCATATCTAGTTTAATTTTTGGATTGTCATTGCATTTTTAGGTTGGTTTAGGGAGTATTTTGAGATTTTTTGAGACAAGCATTGACGATGTTTTAATTTGTGCAATATCTGAAAGGTCTCTCTGCTTCAAGAAAAAGAAAAAAAAAAAAAAAGAATAAACCCCTTTCTCCTTTCTAAAACTCTTCATCCGCTTTGCCCTCTCAGATGCTATTTAGAACTTTTCAGGATACATTACCACATAATGCAAATATTATCTGAATTCCAATATTAAAAGAAATGTAGCCTTCTGAAGGCATTAGTCATGTTTGTTGATTATGTCCACATTTGTATTTTCTAAAGGAGAGATGAAATATCTCCATGTCAAAAACAAGAGAAATACGTATCACAAAAAATCTCCCTTATTAGCTTTATACTCCAAACTCCACTTTGTCACTTGCTTTTGTTACTGTTTTATTTATTAAACAAGTTAAAAATCAAATGCTAAGTTCAATGATGAACAACTACAGTCATGTGAAAGCACATCCTAGTCATAAGACTGTTACTTATTAAGAAGAAATATTATGCGAGGAATGCATTCGTTGTTAAAAGCCCTTAAGTAGAGTGCTGTATGTATTGCTGCATTATACCAGCTAGAATTTTAAATAACTCCCTCTTTGTCTCATGACACACAAGAAAAAAAAATCTTTGATAGATAGAGATGCAACTCCCTTTTTTATTTAATACACCAAGAGATGTTTCTTTTTTAAAAAAGTGATTCTTACCATACAGGATCAGCAATCGGGATATAAAGGCAAAAAGGAATAAAAATATTTTTAAAGTTCATTCATTCACAAAACAAACTAGCATTGCAGTTACTTTCTTTTCCTCTTCTTTTCTTTTAAGTACATTTATTGCTGATGAAATGAAGCAGACAGACACAACAAATACTAGAACTCCATAGTCAGCCACAGCAGAGGCAATTCATGCTTGACTTCATTGTTCAAACAACATGGTTCAACCTTATCTTTAGAGGACTGTCTCTGAGGTAAACGAGTAAATGAAAGCTTCTGTTTCAGCTGATGGCCTTTCCAAGGTTCACAATAACTATAGCAATTTAATTCCAAAAAAAATGTGTCATACAGGCTTAGAGAATGACGTTCAAGCAATTCAACTTCGTACTCTTCAGCCTACTTGACTGCATTATGACTGATGTCTCAAAATACATTTAACCGCAGGTCCTAAATCCTGGTTTGAGACCCATCTAAATCACCACTACTGCAAGATGAAGACACTGGTTACTGTTCCAGATACATTTCAGCTCACTGTTTTCCATTCAGAGGGTCAGACTTCATTAATCTGATCTCATCATGAATTTGTAGGGTATCTAAAGCATAGGGCTCTAGGCACCAGGATCATTTGTCTTAACAAGGAATTAAATGCAGTGAGATTAATCATCTCTTCCATATAGACTAACAGAACAGGAAAAAGAGGACAGGAAGACTGTCCCATTCTTTGTTTCCATCAGAAAGTCCAAGTTGAGGGAATTGCTTTCTAAACTGAAGAAGTTTTCTCTTTACTTCTCCTTTGTAGGAATATAGTCCAGGTAGTTCCCTGTGTCTTAGTACTATCTTACGAAGAGGCTAACAGTTAAGGACTACCTACTGCCTCCGAACAATCTGAGTGATGATCATGTAAGTAGAATTCACCAACCCGCTGTTTTTCTTGACCACTGTGTATAAAAACACTTCACATTGACTCAGTTTCATACATAACAGTGTACTCAAAGATCTAGCATAAGCCAAACTCTGAAGGTGTCATGGCATAATTCTCAAGATGACTTTTTCCCTAACTTGCTAGACACCTCCACTACAGAAAATATTCTGAATACAATTTCATTTAGATATATCCTTCTTAGATGACAGTGGGCACTAAATTCTGCATAAGGAACCAAGATACTCATGAAGAATGCTATATTCTTGTTTCCAGTCAGGCAGAACAGAGACCTGAATACTTATGGGTTTTCTAACAATCACATTTTTCTGAATTGGGTATCTCTCAGTCATTCCTCTGAGGGCTCTACTTTTGCACAGCATTGATCTATTGAAGCATGGATCCTGATTGACAGCTTTCATCATCTTCTTGTTCCTCTCCATTGTTTATGATGGGGAAACTGAGCTGACTTAGATGCAAAACAGAACTTCTCTGCTGGTAACCTCCTTCCAGTTATACTTTAAGACTCACAATCTCTCCTCAACAGACATTTGGCCATCTGGCTACAATTCCACCTGAAGCTGGCTTTCATAGTTGTGAATTGCTGGACTAAGATTTTTTTTCTTGAATTTCATAACTAGCTTAAGCATCTCCCAGGTTTTTACCCACAGGACTTCTTTATAAGTCTAAAGCCCCCATTCACTGAGAATGAATAGCAACAGATGGGCTATGGAAAAACTAAACTGGTCAGTGGAGCAGTATCTGACTATTCTCACAAAAGTGATTTTGGGTGACTGATTTTTCTGCACTGCTATTAGAATTGTACTTTAAAAACAGAACTATGTTATCATGGAACAATACTGGAAACAGGAAAAAAAGTAGAAATGGAAATTTTGCAGATTAGGGACTGAAAGTTCCAGCTCTGAAACATTAAAGCACCAAAACAGTAACAGGAACTAAGCAGTACTTACATCCAGTTGACTTCCATAAAAGCTAAGTGGCTCTGTGTGTGGTAAAAGTGATTTTATTTTCTGATTTTTTTCCTCCAAATGAAAAATATTTAACATTCCTTGTTTAAAAGGGATTGGGGAACCACTACAAGTTGAAAAGGTCTTAAGTTTCACAAAACAAAAAAATGTAATCCGAACCTACTTGCCCCACTGGATTCTGCATCTCTAAAGTAATTTGAACAGAAATGGCCCCAGAAGTCCAGCAGTTTAGGAAAGGAAAAATAATCATTTCATTCTGAGTAGAAAGCCGTGTTGCGTATATGAAGTAAATCAGACTAAAAGTGGCAGAACCTCAAATTTGAAGGCAAGATAAAAAATTTTCACTTGAGGGGGAACAGAAGGCTATGATTTTAGGAAGAAAAAAAATTCAAACTAGATTACTGCAGACCTATCCACAGCCGAAGTAAACCAAGCACTAAAAATAATGTAAAAACTAGAAGTGAAGCTGAAAAAAATGCTGAAAAGTATATATACTATGAATATCCTCAGTGTAATAACTAACTAAAGCAATATGAATTTCAGTCTTTTTTAGTACTTGCACATTAAAAATATCTTAAAAAAAATATATTTTCTATAATCACATCACTGAATAGTAACCTTCTTTTTCTTTCTTTCTAATATTGCAAGTCAGATCCAAAAGCAAGCATTTTTACTTTTTAGAGCAATGACAACTGAAAAGTAGGTGATTTACAAAATATACCCTTTCACATCACCTTTCAGTATAAGACTGTTTCTGGTGATAAAATTGCCAATGGCAGGAAAATAGGTCTAGAGCAACTTGAACATGAGGTCCTGATTTTGCAGTAAAAGTATGTGGATACAGGTGGCAGTCATATAAAATTTTCAGAAGAAGTGGTCCACCGAGAACCTAAAACTTCAGGCTTTAGTTTGTTCTGCTTAGCTACATTGGAGCTACATTGGAACAGCACATTCTATATGGATGTGTAAATACAATGCCATAAGAAAGAAAATGAAGGTATTTATGGCTGGTTTAGTAAATTGGCTAGGAAAAATGCTTCACTTGAAAGAATCAAATTAAAATTATTAGACCACATGCCTGATGATGAATGAAGATTCAGCTCCAGTGGTCTTGGCAGGATTGCAAGCACCAGCAAAATCCATTATATGGCAATTTGCCATCTGTATTTTATAGGTCAATATGACATAAGGTGTATTTGAGAAGAGCGTAGCAGCCGTTCTCCTATGGAAGCACCTGGCATTGCAGGTAAATCATCAATCTTTGCAAGACAGATTATGAGCTTGAGAAGTGGAATAGGAAAACCAGCAGGAGTTGAGCCAGCCACAAAAGATGTTAGGTTTCACTTCAGAAAATTATCCACAGCTTAAATACTTGTTGCAGAAAACAATGGAAGATCCTTTATTTCTTTCTAGCATCTGAAACAGGAATTGGCTCCCCTCCTATATGCTTTCTACAGTCTGGTCTTTTTTGTCATGATAGGAAAAGCCCAGAGTAAACAGAAATTTCAAAGTAGCACAGGGTTTGTTCTACCCAAACACACCCTACTGTTCTAATATGTTTCTGGGGAAAAAAACAATAATAATAAAAAAAAAAATTCATCATTAAAATAAGGTAGGAAGAAAATATTGGGAAGAAAAGGAATATACTACTTTAATCAAATAGATACAAATCAGAAGAGAAGAAAAACAAGAGTCTTAAAGTTTGATCTGTTACTTTGTTTTGGTCATACCTCACATTCAGGTCTTGCTTTGCAATCAAACTTCAAAATTCTATTTCTGATGTAATATTTCATTTTGTTCCCTGAAATGTACTACCTATGTTCTCAAGTGCAAAAAACAGGAATAGACTAAAGTAAAGTGAGACTGCAGAAAAAGATCAGGCCTGCTGCCTTTTCTTGTAATTCTAGATGGGTTATCCAATGTTTAGCATTTCTTTCTTGAAGTACATTGCATCTAGGGGTACTGTAAATAACTTTTTCCAGATATGTGATTTTAAATTCATACTTCTAACATGGAGAAGTATATTCAGCTGGCCTGAATTTCATCCGTGTTCATGTTTCTAGTCGGGGGAGGGGGAGGGGATGGGGGAAATTGTGTCTAGAAAGTGATAAAAGTTTAAAAAAGGCAGTTAGGAAGCTACTCTATAGAGCCTGCCAATAGAAAACATTTAGCTTGTGATTTTAGGCTCTAATTTGCATAAGACCCTTCAGCAGATGTCACTTTTATAAATGTTTGATAGTATTAAATATAATTTAATAAGATATCACAACTTTGTTTACAAATTTATTAATTTATTTGTTATCTAAAGGAAAATATCTCCTGCCCTCTAAAATTAAGTTTCTCTAAAGCTACAAAAAGCTTCTTAGTGACACAGCCAAAACCCACATCCTGTATTTTTCAGAAGATATATGACTGTTAATATAACTGGAAAGAACCAAAATAGATATTGAACTGTAGATAAAACACAGTGTTATCAATAACAATTAGAGCCCAAACTGGAGGAAGCAGGCAAGATACTTGGAACTATCAATAAGTGAGTAGTGGGCAAAACCTGTAAATTATTTCTAATCTTCTACTAGATGCTGTGTGTATCTGTTGCTGGTGATGGAAGATGACAATGAAATATTTATTTTCTGAAGAAATCAGTGCAAACACATGTATTGATCTTTCTATGTAACTAGGACTTTAAGAAGCCTGTAACTTGGAAGAACCTGATGTCTGAGCCCCAACAGCATCATGAATTTACAGTGCAGGAGAAGCAAATCACTAGGCTCGCTTGTATCTCGATATCTGAGCTACTGAGTAGGTTTCACTTAGGCTAAGTTCCTCTTACATATTAATGCTTCAAAGACAAAACTCTCAAAGACCAGGAATTTCACTGAAGTACATTACCATGGTATGTAGGGAAAAAACAAATTGAAACAAAAGGATCTTCATATGTATCATAAGGCACAGGCATTAAGTATGCTTCTTAAGGTACATCTGCAGGATCATGCAGAGACATGAATGTGTGCCAGCTTGCATGACACCTGGATGAGAGCTAATACAACTTCATGGCTTTTGGTGTAGTGATAAAGTACTTCTCAGCAAGGCCTGACATGCTTTTCAAACTAGAGTTGGCAGGAGCAGGGCATGCAGAGCTTGTTCATTTTCACCTGTGCCTGCCAGCATAGACACTCTCTTCCTAGACACTTCTTTCAACCTTCTGTTAAAATCAGTAAGACTAAAGCATCCTTGAATACCTACTGGATTTCAGCACCCAGAGATCTCAGCATTTCAAATGCATCTTATGAACATAAACCAGGAAAACAGCCATAGGAACCAAGTTTTAAAGAGGATTTTCCTTTCCATGCAAAGCAGCATTGTTCACTCAATGTTTTTTGGCAACCAAGCTCCAGCTTTGGCAAGAAAGCTTTACACTGACATCTTCAGCTTACATGAACCTCATGTACCTGCCAAAAGCTTTTAAACAAAGACCCAGATTTGCATTGCTTTAAATATAATATGCAACTCTGGGATTTTACATATATTTTATAGTTTAAATTAATTTCAAAAAAGAAAAAAAGAAAAAAGAAAATTATATCAAACCAAATAAAAAAAAATGAAAAATGTGAAATTCCAGTATTTGATGAAGTCAGACTGAGACCTCAGAAGACTTTCACTTGTCTTTTTTCCCACACGTAGATTTGTAAGAAACCTCTAAAAATCTTCCCCATACAAACTTTTCCAACCCAGATCAGAAAACTGGATGTAATTTCCAGAATGTTTTCATATATGTGTCATTTCTTCTCCAGCATAAGACATTACTAGAAGTATTTTCTCTCCCTCCAAGGGAGAAGCAGCAAGAGAAGAGAAACAGAGTCTACAGGACTACAGCTACTCCCCAGGGAAAAGGGGCAGTGCTGTGAGCCTTCAGGTAGCAAGAGGGCAAAGCTAAAAATCCAATAGCCAAAAATAGGTAAGCTTATTTCACATTACCTCATTAGCTATGAGGATCCTGTTGTGAACAGGAAGACTGACTGTACCTCGTCAAACTTGGACAGAATGGAGAAGTAGTTGCTATATGTGCTGTGTAATATAGGAAGCTGTGTATGAGCTCCTTCTTGTACTGATCAGAGGCGGAGGACTGGCTAATGATGACCAGGATACCAACCTGAATATGATTATGCCAATGACTGTGTGTGATCCTGAGCAGTCAGACAGAAAACCAGGGTCAAATGTCACCAGCAAGCATGGTGACAAACTACAAGCTAACTGCAAAACCTAAAGCAACACTGTCATCATACTGCTCTTGGGACCTGAACAGATGCCTTTATACAGCTCTCCATTACCTCTGGAAAGATGCCTACATGGAGATGATGAAAGTACCTGAGCTAATTAATTTAAATTACATCTTAGATATACGGGTTTGCAACAAGTATTTTTAGAGCTTCCCAGCAGTCAACACCTCTCTAGTGCTCTTGACTGTTACCTGTAGGATTTATGTTTTGGAACTGGTATTTTCAGAGCAAATTTGAGTAACAGGGAGAAGAGAAGAAAAGAATAGGTTCTTTTTTTCTCAGAATAAATCTTCTGTCATATTTACAGTAGAAAAAAAAGGCTTTCTTGATGAAAGCTACAGGATGTTGCTATCATATTTCCTTATAGTATCAGTTTGATTATATTATTTTTACATTTTTCAGGCAAATTTCACTTTGCTAGAGACTGTGACAAAATGAAAATGCAGTTCTCATTCAGTTTTTAGTCTCTAAAATGAATGAGCTTTCTGAAGTTCATAATTCACAGATTTCAAAGTTCATAATAATAAAGGCTAATTCTTGTTGCTGCAGCAATAGAATGAACTTTTCACATTTTACAAGAAGTCTTCAGTTCTATGAGGAACTGTCCAAAAGCTGCAAGTTCCTTAGAAACAGTAGAGCTGAATGCCTACAACTTTAACACAGAAGCAGAAGTAAAATTGGCTGATGCTTATCTATCCTACAAGCAGCTCTCATCACGTGCTTATTTCCACTGCTTTAAATGAAGAGCAATGCAAATGAGTTATTTTAAGCTGTGATTATCATTTCATCTATTACAAGGTAAAATTTTCCCTCCCTCTGTATGGTATCTCCCTTGTATTTGTTTAGTTACTCTAACAGGAGCCAGACTATTTTTTTTTATTTATTTTTTTTTTTAACTGGGAAGAGAAAGGATTTTAAATTATTTTATTTGTTGTTATAGGTCAACTTCTGAAACATGCATATGTCGGACATGCACATTTCTTGTCGGTGCCTCTGCTTTGGTAGCACAGATTTCTTCACAGTTCACATCTATATCTACTGTTCATGCTAAGTAAAGATTTGCACCATTCTCTACCTCTAGCCAATCATCATTTCTTACCAAAACAAAGTTCACTGACCCACAGTAGATGCACTATTAATGGAAGAGTTCATTTAATATGCCATTAACTGCCTAAATATTAGAGGTTTCATTTAAGCTCTTCATCAAAACTCCTAAAGTCTCTCACATCACTGGAAGATGGAGGGCAATTCACAACATCTTAAAATAGGTAGACTGAGTCTTCTTTCAGAACTGTCTTTTTTTCTCAACTAGGGAGGGATCACAAATGAGACTGAAATACACACAGAATTTTAAAAGGGGATGTTAACAAGTTCTTCTCACTAAAAACACAGCTTTCAGTCTGTTACCTTAGGATATTCTTCTGAATACCCAACCACTCTTGCTTGTACTTTCACAGGATTATGTAAATATAATTTGCATCCAGTTTCACTGAAATACTTCAGTACATATATCTGTGCAAACAGTTCAGGAAGAGAGAGCTGTGCTCACCAGAACACAACAAATGCAAATAACACGTTTCAAACTGAAGTTTTAGCCGTGTGACTCCTTCCAGATAAAACCACAGAGATCATGGGGAGGAAAGAGCTTTAACATGCAGCGCAACACAAAGAACCACAGGGATCCTCTAAAGCTACTTAAAATTCTTTCAAAATGAAAAAAAAAAATCCATTTGAAAAAAATACTACCTGAAATATTTCTAAAGCTTTTCAAATATTTATTATTATACCCTATACAGTCTTACCTAAGCTCAAGAAACCTCTGAGAGAGGTCGACAACTATAAACAATTTATTCTTAGATAAGTCCAGGTAGGGAATACTACCTTTTCATCAGAGTGCAATGAGCACAAGCTGCACAGAAAAAAGGAAAGATTTCACTTTGGCCATGTTCAGGTAGCCAATGCAAAGTATATGAGACATCCAAACACAGGGGAAAAACAGGAGAGTAATTGCTAGAGAAGTGTATTTGTGCATGTTAAAGAATGTCTAAACTAATGCTGCTGCTTTGATTTTATTGAAAATGCTGTTGTTTCGGGGCATGGCTCAGCTCTGGCAAGTAACAGTGAAGAAATCATACTGCTGAGCTCCGGGATTATAGTTTGCTTTTGAGCTATTCTTCACTTTTCATTTTTCTACAAAACTAAAAAGTGTGCTTCACATACAAATATAAATGTAGGTTGTCAACATAAGGAGCTGAAGGTTTCTGGAAGAAAATGGGTTAGGCACTTTTAAACATCCTGGAGCACTGCAACACTTAAAACCAACACAATTAACATGACATTAAGATAACAATTTAATCTGACATAATTTTGATTTGACTTGCTGAAATCACTGCTAACATTTCAAAATTCCTCAAAACAACAGCATTAATGAAGAGAGTAGTATTAATTTTGAACATGACAAAAATAACTCTGCTTGGTGGGAAGTGGGGGCAGGGATGACAGGACATGAGAAGGTTATACATATAACTATTCTGATTTTAACAACAGGCATATCTATAGATATGTATATGTTCAGATGTAATAGCTAAACAACCATTTCCAAGCAAACTTTTCTTATGGATATAAGAAAATGTTGCTTCTTTTTTTTAAGAAAAGTAGAGATATTACTACTCACTCCTAAAGGAGAATAATATAATATAATATAATATAATATAATTTGGAAGCCTGTACATATATTGTACAGTTTTATGGCATTTATGAACTTCAGTGAAGCTGCCATGGTCCACCAGACTAACATTTTACATCTCAAGTGCTTTTCTTCACTGGGATCAATGCATCAATTACCTGGTTTCTGAAAGAAGAAAGGGACCTTTTGGGAAAAAGAATATACCTTTGTAATATTGCATGATACTAGAAACTGTATTATCTTTTTGGTTTTGATGGTATAAAGCCAGAATGATTCCCTTGACTTTGGTACAGTTGCACTAGATGTGATGTGGTGTTTCTGAACAAAGAAATTCATAATACAAGCATTAGAAAAACTAGCCTAAAAAAAATATAGACAAAAAATAACTTTGAGAAGACACATGACTGATAACAGTTTAAACACTACTTAAAAAGAGAGCTATTATACTCGTTAACTCTGATTATGAATCTGTTGGAATTCTGAAAGAATCTCAGGAATATCATTTGTAATGCAAAGGAACATTTCTCCTTTTTTCCTTCAACAATCTGACAAATGGTGTCTCTCAGCTACTGTCAGCATCATTACATATCTTCCTGAATTTTCATGATCTAGATAGATAGTTCTAGATCTATCTATCATGACCTAGAACATAGATTGTAAAGAGGTTAGATTTGGCACAAATTCTCATCCTTGTTCTGTTACTTCATTTTATTCAATGACTCCACATATACAAGCCATTCTTCCATCCAGAAGCGTAAACCAGGACTGGATTCGTGGTTGCTCATTTAAGCAATGAACTGGCCAATGTAAATCCTGTTTTGGTCATCTAAGTTTTGCTAGTCACTGGCAAGTGAACAAATGTTTTAAAAGGTAGGTGTGTCAATAATGAGAATCACTTCAGCTAAGTTATAAATTATACTTAAATTATTTACATAAACTAGTTATCAACTAAATTATTATTTAATAATCTTGTCCAAAACTTAAAAAATTAGATTCATCAAGGTCACAGTGTAAATGTTAAAAAGAGCAGAAATAGGCTAGTGCCCTGATGATTCAGCTCTCTTTTCTCCCAGCGCTGGTGTTCATTTCAAGTGCGTAAACAAGCGATAAAACTCCAAGTACATGGAAAAGAAAAATTAGTTGGGGCTCATCATTTGCTGTTTTACAAGAGGTCTGCTTGATACCTCTTGCATGATCCACTAATGATCACTTCTGTTTAAACATCAAGCAAGAGAAATGCCTGAAAGTCACTGCCTCGTAGAATCTGTGCTTTAACCAGCTACTTCCCCTTCAGAACAGAACTTGTTCAGAACTTACCAAAGGAATCAACATCCTTGTTAAGAGCTCTTTTTTTTTTTTTCATTCTATGCCTAAACCAGAACTGACCTTGCTTTTTTATTGTGCTAATAGGCTCACTGCAAACTTGTAAAATATTCACAGTTATAAATGTAAGCAGACCAAGCTGACAGGATGTTCTCAGCTTACCACTAATGTCCAGGTTGTTTGCTCATACACAGCAAGGCAGCTGATTTTATCTAAGGACAGGCACTAAGTGGAAATCTAGAGCCAGGACTTGAGCGCACCCATACAATTGTGCGATTCTACTCTCATAAAGCTGGCAGAAAAATACAAGGCAATAGCACCTGTTAAGCAATAGATGATTTATAAACCACAGAACCTCTCCCAGAGCCAGAAGTTTTAACAAAGGCATTAAAAGTGTCACTGACATACTTTCTCTATGTCAACAAAAATATTAAATGACATATCCTGGTCTAATCACTTCAGAGTACTCACGCTCCTTGTAGTCATCAGAGTGAGTTGGCTGTTAAAGAAACAAATATGTCATAAAGTTTTATAGAGATAATATTGTTTAATCCTTGTAGAGCAGATGGTTTAGAAGGTACCTATCCATGGCAAGAAGATAATTATTTAGATTAATGGTTCCTCTCATTTCTGATTGTGAGGCTTAGAGATTATGACTAGATTGAAAACAAATCAGAGCACCTTTTGGCATTCTATCTCTTGATTGTGTGAGCAGAAATAAATATTAAAGGAAAGCTGCCTTTTTATAACAGTGTAAGAGAAAAAGAGATACATGCTTGATTTCCATTCCTGCTAGTGCCTCTGTATCATTTTCAGAGGAGCTCCAAGGGAACAGATCCAGCCATAGCTTTCTCCCAGGAGTTCTCTCAGGAATGGGCTACTGGTATTATAAATTATTCTGATGATCCTCTTTGATCATCTGGTCGTGTAATGACTGAGTACCTTAGAGGCCTTAGATAAGGACTGACTGTGGGAAGAACCTTCTGCAGGTCAAGAATGTCTCACACTAATGACAGAGCAGAGGAAAAGCTATTATGAAACTCTTTTCAATAGTCTTTGAGGTTTCTATGTATTTATATGACCTTGGGAATAGTAGGAGGTCTTGTCTGAAATGTAGCACGATGCACCACTCCAGAGAAGTAAAAGGGAACTTAGTTGTCCAAATAAAGTCAGCGTTCATATTGCTGTTGCTCTCTCCAAGCCATTCTTTGATGTTTTCATGGCACAAAACCACAGAGAATAAACACTTGACAGTATTCTAAAATATTGAACAACCTACTACACTGTCTTTCAGAGAAGTCTCTGAACAGGCATATATGTTGCAGATAAGCATCATTTTATGTGTTTCACTTTGCCTTAGTTGTCAAAAAGCAAATTCCTTAAAACTGAGACTTTATTTTACTTTTGGAATAAATATGCTTGAAAAAAATATTTTGTTTTTCTAATACATACAAGTTAATCAAGAAGTACAATAGAGAAAAAATTTAATAGTTAAGTTGAAAATCATACCAATGCACTGAGACCTCTTAAAATTGAATGAAATTATGCAAACTATTTACAAATACCTCACACTTACCTCACACACACAAAAAAAAGGTGTAGGGTTTGGGGTTTTTTTTGTTCAAAAAGCTTCTATGTTGAAATCTGCCAAATACATTTTTGTGAAAATTTAACATTTAGTGTTTGTTTAAATACTTCCCATCAAGAACAAAAGAATCCTGCACACTAATGTAGTCCCATAGTGTTTTTTTCTTAACATTTCAATGTTTTTAAAGATAACTTCTAAGTAGAGTGATAAGTTCAATGATCAAATGTAACTGCAAAACTTCTCTGTCTCCAATTCCCAATTCTCCAATTTCCTCACAAAAGCATGACTTCTACACCTACCATACCTTTCTACATATGTTCTGCTGAAACCATATTAATTAAATATTTCACAACCAGTCTTTTATGATGCCTGTTTTGAGAATGGTACAACTCTTCTAGTGAAAAACACGTCAAACAGTAATTCTAGTTCAAAAAGTGAGCCAACATCTATCAACTCTCTAAAACAAGAAATAAGGTTTTGCCATCAAAAAGACTGACCATTGGCTATTTCTGAGTAATAAAGTTTTTCTTATCAAAAAGATTATACTGATTGTCTAGACTGACAATATGACAATTCTGACTAATGAATCCCAATAAGAAAAATTAGTGAGCTAAGTTATTCAGGCAAATGCCCATTAATTACTGGGGTTTTTTTTTAAAGAATTCTGTGAAGAGATATCATGAAATTTTAATCATGTGGAACATGTTAATGCAGATCTAGTCTAAACCACAACTAATTCCACTAAAATAATGACATTATACCTACATTAAATTGTGTTAAAATGAGACAACAATCAGATCCTTAACCTGGTGATAGAAGATCTTTCTCTCCACTGGAGATTAAAAGCCTTTCTGTTATATTCATGTTACATCTATAGTAATGTTCTCTCTGGTGAAACTGTGGGAGTGATTGTTATAGCAACAAATGTTACTGTCATAGATCATAAACTATGTCTAGGAAGTCAAGATAAAATTTTCAGCATAAGCAGAGTTCAAATGTTATGAAATGGCTTAAAGTCATACTTAATGGGGGGGAATCTTTCTTTTTTTTTTTTTTTTTCTGTATCAGTTGTTCTAAGGGAACCTATCTGAATTTTTAGAATACAAAGTTGTCCTTGTGAACATCTCTTCTCAAGGAAATTGAATATATCCTCCACATTTTTTCAGCAAACAAACCACCCAGGGGCAATGTTAAGACGTTACTGAGTTACTTAACAACAAGATGGCAGGGATCTTCAAGACAGCAATATATGCGACTTTTCTACAAAAAGGACAATGGTGATATTAAAATAAGCCCCAGAGGGGTGAAATGTAGTGATTTATGCAAGCCAGCATTCATTTGAAGAAAGGAAGGAAGGAAAAGTGACTGAGCTGTAGGGCTCCGATAAACTCAGAAGA